>SNQJ01S0023742.1:52533-78896 GCA_010110895.2 Picea sitchensis | reverse complement strand
TTTAAATTGCTTAAGACGAGAGCATCACAAGATGAATTTTGGGCCTTTAAACTATCCAATTTAAACAAAAGATAATGTAAATGGAATTAGAAACACATGAAATACATACAAAGAGAGGAGACAAAGCTCATATCACCACCATTAGAATCTTTTCATAGAGACTTCAAAAGCTTCTGCATATGTATTCAATTCATCTTCAGAAAATTACAATAGAGTTCAGAACAACTAAGGAGGTGCCCTTGCACTTCTGTCAACATTAATACATTCAGAACTTCTAGCATTTATACAATTTGAGTTCCTTTCAACTAGAAACCGATTACAATAGTTGAACTGGAACGTTTCAGCATCTAAAACTGACTACAATAATTACATTTGACAGTTTCGGTATGGGAACCGATTACAATGATTGATCAAACAAAAAATGTTTCATGAACCCACAACTGATTCCTCTGACTCTTTAGCTTCTATCTTCGCCATTGGTCCTATTTTGGTCCTCTGTCGGATCGACCATTCTGATGACACCTGGGCATTATCTGTTGGTTCCCGGAAAATTGCATTTTTTTTGTCCCAACCACACTATCTCCTTCCACTGCAAGTCAGAAGGGATCTCGTAGTCCATCATTTCCTTGATCAAGATTTCCAGGTCAATGCAAGAGGCATACGTCATGACTGGAAACACAATATTTACTGTCTTGAATTGATTCAAGATCTCAAAATATATGATCAAATACTCCACCAGGTTTGTTCCTTTCAAGTTTTCCTCCAGGATTTTAAACTTGGAGTGATCCATTCTACATTGGGCGAGGTGAGAGTTGTATTCCTCCTGATCATACAATTTTCCTTTGCCATCACAAAATGGTGGGAGGCCTTTGATGAACAACTCTTCAAACATATCTTTGAATTCATGTATACTCTGCTCCATCTGTATGGCCTTGGTTTGGATTGATTTAAGCAGGGTATTCTTAGTAATGACCCTCCTGGCCCAAATGATCAATGTAGTCATGTCTTTGACCCTAATGGTATGAAGTTCAGCAGTGGGAATGGAATTTAGCATATTTATAGCATTTTGGGCCCACTTTGAGGGTTTCTTCGCCAGTGTCTCATTCACAATAGTGCACCTGCTTCTAGCTGTGATGGCCATGCTATCTTTGTTATTTATGAAATTTAGATACACCCAGAACTTGGCAGCATCAATAGCAATGGAATCCCAGATGACGTGTTTGTCTCCCTGCAACAGTCCTTTGCCTTTCAACATTGTTTTCAGCTTGTCTATTATTTTCTTCAAAGCTTGATTCTCCTTCTGGAACTGGGCCATCTTCTCATCCTTTATTTTCATGTCTTACTATAGTTTTTCTATATATCCCTTAAGGCTTTTGATTTCTCCTTCCTTCAGGATAACTTGTAACATAGCCTAGACAAGTCCTTCGGTGCTTGGCTTAGTTTCTGTAGTACAAGGTACAACTACATCCATGTTTGATACTTTTGTCTGTCCTTGTGACCAATTTACCTTTTATTTCTCCAACTATAATACTTTGGCCTTATAATTCAATGCTTCTTGTCGAAATGCCTCCTTCTCTTGTTCTAGAGCAACCAGTTCTGCTATTTGTGGATGCTCTGTGGCAGACATTTTTAGTTTTTTCTTCAATCATTGAATCAACTTGTCTTTCTCTTCTAAGGAGGTTTTCACTCCCTGAGGGCCTTCAGATTCTAATCTCTTGACTTGAGTCTGCCGAGCTCTGTTGGATGCTTTCTCTTGTCTCAATTGTCCCTCCAACTTAAGTGCATGAGTTGTCAGCTTTGAATTCTTCAAGCTCAGACCCATGTAATTTGAATACAACATGTCACTGGTGTTTCTGTGGAATTACATTTTAAGATGTTGGAGATGTAATCTAGTTGGACACATTGCTGCACATTTTCACACCATGAGTTGTTACAGCTGCAGTGGGTTTGGGAACAAATCCCAGGACTGTTGGAATTCAAGGAGACAGTCAATGAGAAATGTTTCATACAATATGGGAAGAAGAACAAATGAAACATGGAAGAAAGATAATTTTGAAAGAATGGAAGCTCAGAAAACAAGTACTGAGAAACCAAGACACTCTCAGAAGTGGATGAAGAAGATTGAACAACTAAACATGAATGAAGTTGTTGATAAGAGCTACAGAAGGCAAGGGTTTCTGAAGACCCCTAATTACTGAGGTCCTCGCGGGTCAGACTATAGGTTTCTATCGAGGAATCCTCGCAGGTCAACCAATGTGCAACAAGCGAGGCATCATCACGGGTCAACCAATGTGCAACAAGCGAGGCACTGGAAAAATTGGGAAAAAGGGGTGGAACAGACTGTAGAAGCTGAGTAAGCCTAGGTTATCAGAGATCTAATGTTCCAGATCAGCTACAAAAGTTATGATATGGTTATGAGTTTGTTATGATGCTTACATTTTCTTATGATGTTGTGAATTCTTGAGGAATTCTTGGTGTGTGGTTTTCCATACTTGGACATGGTATATGTTGGATGGTTAGTTGAGTGAGCAACACTCTTATGTATGGTACAGTACTGATATGGTTCCCATAGTTTACATATTTGAGTTACTTGTACTTGATTGAGGGATATCTATGTTGTATGGTGATGTATGCATGAGGGGCATGCATAAGTTGTTAGAGATGCTTCATTAAAGACATGGTTCATATTTGCATATGGTTAATGGTTGATGCTTTGTTTATGATTCACTATTCATTGTTGATATCATGAGATAGTATGTATGTATACACTTGATATATGGTATGGCACAGGTTTAGATGATTGATGATCATATACAGGTTGATAAGACAGTGACAGAGTTATGATAGTGACAGCCTCAACTACAACATCAGTCACATATCAATGTAACAGATTGATGGATCATTGTGTGATGCATGGGCAGGTCTAAAGATGGTCAAAGGAATAAAAAATCATGGTGTTCATGATGCAATATTGTTGAGTAGTTGATCAGTGTTCCAGTAGAGCAACCGTATCCACAACATAATCATATTGCAATGGTATCATATTGTTCATAGTGATTACACAACATCTTGCAGAGAAGATAGGGGGAGACATACCCACAGGGGGAGTTATTCCTTTTCCCTTAATTGGTTACAACAGGTAAAATGTCAGGAGGACACACATCGACATGAGGAGTTAAACTTTGGTCAAAGCGAGATTAATCAGAGGCATGAATATAGGGGGAGTAGCCCCAAGGATAGTGCAGACAGGGGGAGCAGCCCCAAGGTGATTTCGGTAAGGGGGAGCAATACCAAGGAAAGATACCCTTTGCCATCGATGTAAAAGGGGGAGAGATAGAAACATTGATGAGGAGTATGAGAATGAGTGTTGTCATGACTAAGTGTTTCCATAAATGTTGGTGTTTCCATCAATGCCAAAGGGGGAGATTGTTAGACAGTTGGTTTAGAATTATGTATAGTTGGTTGTCATTGATGTCAACCCTTGGAGAGTGATATTGTAGATTGATGTCAACCCTTAGAGATTGCAGTCAACCCTTGAGTATGTTTGGTAGCACATTCTGGTAGCTCCAGAGGTATGGGTAAGGGACCCAAGTTTGTTTTAGGTATAAAGGCATGAAAGATCAATGAATATGCAGGTAAGACTATTCTAGATAGATAACACATGTCGTCTCATTTTTGGTGATATATGGTACGCCACGTAGTTCCTCACGATTGAGGAGATATGGCTTAGTGAAGTTGGAGATCCCTCATGAGTTATCTAGAAGTCCCTAGAAGGTCAAAGAAGTCGAATTATTGTAGAAGCTACTAGAAGAAGCTGGCTAGTCAAAGTGGTTGCAACTAGGAGTTAATCATGAGTTAATTTGTTGCAAAAATAAAATAATAAAAAATAAATTAGTTACAACTAGAAGTGGAGAGTTTACTATTTGTGGATAAAGTGGTTGTAAGTGGACAAAGTAGTTAGAAGTGGGGTAACCCTAAAAGAATGAAGTTGGGTAAAATAGTAAGACGATAATCCCTAGAGGAAGCTACTTGGAGAGTATAAATAAGAGAGCAAGGGTCTCTTATTAGAACAACTTGAGAACATTGAATATATATTATGGTGAAAGGTTTATTACATGTACTCATTGATTTCTATGAAGTTGCGCAAGTCTGAGAAAGAAAAGATAGAGTGACGACAAAGTTTTGTGGCCAAAGTGGAGTACAGAAAGTTCATTAAAACCCTAGTTAGGGTCATCCCTGCGGGTCACCCAGTAGACATCCCACGAGGCACCCCCATGGGTTGAGTAGTGCCTGTCACGTGAGGCACTACTGGATAGCTCTCCTTTGTCACGTGAGGCACTACCAAAAGTGAAGGTTGAATATTGGTTTAGGTTGCAGAGGCTGGGCAGAGTGTACAAGAAGTGTGACATGGTTCATATACAGAATATCAAGCTACATGATTAAAACGATATGCTACATGATTGGATAATTTGTGATAGCTTGAGGTATGGACATATGAGGTTCAGTAGATTCCCTTGGGACATCATTGGTTGAATGATATATGCTACATAGGGAAGATCTACAGAGGTACAATGTTGGCATACTTGTTGTTTATCGTTGGCACACTTGCTCAGATTTATTTAAGGTGTTTTCTTGTATATGGATGAGGAATGGTCTTGTGAGTTTGGGAATCTTCCTAGAGCTAATATTGTTGTATAGTACTTGTTGTAGTGAATGGTTATGAGGCATATTTGGTGAAGTACATTGTTGATGCATTTATGTTGTTTTATTGGCATATCTTGTAGTGTATTATGAGAGGCATTCGTTAGTGGTTTTGGTACATGACTGGTTTGTAAATGGTACATGTTTGAGGGTTTTTGGTTATGGTGTATTGTTGAAGTTATTGGTACAGTTTGAGGTTGCATTACAATGAGGGTGTGATGCATTACTGATGTAAGGGTTTATGGTATTTGGTTTATGGAGAGTATGGTGTATTGCTAGAGGTATCTTGTTGGTTATCTTGGTGATATTGTGCATATGGTTGAGAGTTATCTTGGTGATTGAACTTGGTGAGTAGATATGATTTGGTTGATGAGATTGATAAGATAGGTTGTGTTGTGCATAGTTGATGCATTATTGGTACAGATTGACAGATTTCTTTATGTCTACAAGTTGGGTCTTGTACCTAAGGGTTGGAATCATCACATCTCGATTGGTGTTGAGATCTGCAAGCTAGGTCTTGTATTTGAGAGCCGGTACTTGTTATAACAAGATTTGCCTCACCTTATGCAATCTTACAGAGAGGGCCTTTTTCCGTTTCCCTATGCAGACTTGAAGTCCCTTTTTGCAAATCCCAGAGCTAAAAACATGATATTTCCACATATACGTGCTCTACCTATATTACAGCATGTGTATACGCAGGTTGCACCACTACAACCCACGTACATAGGGATTTCTGCCCAAAATTAAAAAATGGTGTCGGTTTTCCATGTCGTGTCACGAGATCATTGATCCTTGGCCTTCCATATACTAGAAACGTTTCGACTCGACCCTTCAGTTCCACTTGAAGGCTATAAATGGGCCAAATCTGAGCTATGGAAAAGGAAAGAAGAATTCAACTTTGAGAGTTACTTTGGAGAAATTATTCATTTCACATTGAGTCTACATCCCTTTGTCCTTTAAGTCTGAACACATTGTTCACCCCCCAAGATCTTCCCTTATTGATTGAGAACCTCATTGTCTCTCTTATATGTGCTTGCCTTTGGTAGAGGATTGAAGTGGTGGAGGCCCGGTTGGAAGGAACTTAGTTTCTTGATTCTGAACCGTGCCGACACGGAAGCTTGTAACTCATTCACTTTTGTTGATTACATCATAATAGAAATACTCTTTTCTTGTCCAATTGATATCTTGTGAATATTTGAATTGTTATTCCATGGTCATATTTGTTATGTATATTGATGGATTATGGTATTGAATGTGCTAACATTATCTATTATCACCATATGCTTGTGTTGCTTGGTTGTTGAGGACTAGTTGCAAGTATATTGCTTTAGGTCAAGTGCTCAACAATGGACTTCATCGAACGTCTGGACGAGGT
Source organism: Picea sitchensis (assembly GCA_010110895.2). Lineage (NCBI taxonomy): Eukaryota > Viridiplantae > Streptophyta > Pinopsida > Pinales > Pinaceae > Picea > Picea sitchensis. The sequence continues at coordinate 72,820 of SNQJ01S0023742.1, read as the reverse complement.
AGGTCTTTTATCTTGTCTTGCTATCATATTTGTTTATATAGCATACTTGAGATTAGAGTTGATTTTTGCAGTCATTTCCGTATAATGTGGTTTACCCCTAGCCATAGAGAGATTTTCCTCGTAACAAAATTGGCGACCATACTGGGGATATAATCTTCTTTTTCGGGGTTTGGAGTGTTTTTGTCCTTAGATTGCTCTCGTTTATATTGAGTTTATTTTCATGTGATTGCTTGACAGCCTATGTTCTCTCTGAGTTCGAGTTTCTTAACCTTCTCCATAGCCTGGTTGTGTTTTGACACATATATGCGGGTTTTTTCTTGACATTCGTGTACATATGCGTGTTGCACTTCTGCAAGCATCGTATATATATGTGCTTTTCCCTTGAACAGTCACGTACATAAACCTTTGTTTCTTGGTTGTTGGGTAGGTTTTGATGATTGTTGAGTCTTCTTGGGTCTCTGTGGTGACTGTTAAGTGTTTGTGGAATGACAGGAAACATGTCTTTGGTTGAATTTTTGGGCAATTCCTTTCTCATGATCTTTTTCGTTTGATTGTCCTTACATCTTGGGCTAGGTTTTTTGCTTCTTGATATCCTACTTGGTTTGTCTCTATTTACACACGGTAGAGTCTTTATATCAAGTTGTTGTTTAGTCCTCACATTTTCATTTTATTATATTGAAAATACAAAAATATTAGGCATTTTACATTGATTGGAATTTTGATCTCTTGAGTCTTTGTCATTTATCTTAGTGCATGTAAAGAAAGATTGTATTTTATTTAGAATTGCATAATTGAATCTTTGAAAAGAATATCATTTATTGGAAATTGAAGTTAGGACTTTGCATTGTATTCATATTCATTTATTTTACTTGCTAAGTCATAACATCACTAGTTTCACGACCACACCTTTTGATTAAGCAAGGCCTTTAAAAGTAACGCTATAATTTAAAATTGATTAGTAAAGATTTTATTTTCTAGGGTCCACAAACTAGCTTAGGATTTAGAGCTTTGGAATAGGATTTTGTGAGTAAACTTCTCCAAGGCTATTAAATCAACATATGTGTCTGAGTAAGGGAGTGGAGAAATCCATTGTATAATCGGTAATATCAGGAGGCTCTGCTTACACCAGAGTTAAGCACAAGGTTGCGTGAGGTTGGTTGAAGGGATATCCCCCCGATACCTTCTTAGCATCAGATATATTTATGGGGATATTTCTATTGCCCTTACCTTCGTGAGAGGTAGTGCTTTCAAGGTGTTAGACCTCCAAGAAACTCTTTGGGGTTATAGGCTAAAGAGGCTTGGTAACTTAAGAAATGTGATAATTAGGTGTATCTGGATCAATGGGATAACTCAAGGGCTAATGAGAAGAACAACTTATCATGCATTAGAATGAGCCAGTGCTTTTAGAAATCAATAATCAGATAAATTAATTGGAATAGGGTATGAAGAACACTAATCTAGATAACCAAGTACATTAACATGCAGGGTCATACAATATAGGAAGAGATCCTTTAATTCAAATTCATGAGCTAAATAAGAAGATAACAGTTCTTAAAAGCTGAGCTAAACTGAATCAAAGTACAGAGTAATGCAACACATGAACAAATCTGACATTGGTAGCAAAAGAAGACTGTGATTCAAATCAAGATAAGAGTCTAAGTACATGAGCCAAAATGTATCCCGGATTGAACCCCTTGGTGCTCCAAATGTCTTTGGCTTTATAGCCTTACAAGATGAAATCTAGATCCTTGAAAGATGGATCAGATCTGCTAAATAGTCAAATCAAAATAGATACAACAAGTGTAGGATGAGATCCTATAAAAATGGATCTAGAATACTAAAAATGGAAAGTCAAAACAAAATAGGAAAATATCCTATCTAAGGAGTCAAACCCTATCTTGATAGCCTTCATATCCTCCAAACTCTTTGACAGATGTAGAAAACCTTCCAAGGCCGATGAATCTTCATAAGAAATTCAAATTTGCCACCTTTGGCAAAAAAGACAGTTTTTTGCTCATGAACTAGGTCACCATTTTCACTTTTCCACCTTCTTAAACATTAAATACATCAAGATAAAACCGCAAATATGATGTATTTAATTATTATGCATCTTTAGAAACCAACCTCGAAAGATTTGGTTGAGAAAAAGTCAAATCTAGGCAAAAATACAACCTTGCTGCCATGTAACAGGTTTCACCAACTCTTTTGTCCTGAATCCAACCCTTTAGCTGGTGAAAAGGAAAGCTTTCAACAACTAACTAGTGGATTTCAAAACCAATAAGTTGGTGAAAACCCAGATTTTTAATGAAAACTGCCTTGGGAAAAAATCAAATTTCTGAGTTGTGGAGAGTCTGTTTTTCACACTTGAATAGTTGATTGACATCTAGAAATCCTAAGCTTTCCAATGGTTCTCTCAAATCTACATTTAGAGCTTGGGAAGGCAGTCAAAAGTCCCCCACAATATTAGGCATCGTTTTTCAAACAAATTTCAGAATGAATTATTTGATCGCTAACATCTAAGTATTCTCGCCTGGTCTTTGACATCTCGTTCCTTTATGCTCGTTCCCTGTAGGTTATAGCCAGGAAGAAACCCAATCTTGTCGCTGCCTCAAATGAAATGTTGACCCAATGTTTTTCCCCTTTGGAAAAGTAATCAAAATCTTCATCATCGATGATATCAAAACAAAGCATACTATTAATGAGGTTATCATATGCCAAAACAAATGCCAAAATTATTGTCTAATTATCATTCATGCTTATACTAGCATTATTCATAGTGCCCTTTGAAGTTTTGATAGTATATGTACTCTTTGATCCAACATGAAAGAATAAAGGAAACCATCTCGTTGAATGAGGCTTTACAGATATTAACTGCAATAATACCCTTATAACTTTTGTCGCTGTTGCAAATTGTTGCAGACTTGTTGCCACGATCAATATTTCTGTAATGTTTGGAAATGGGAATCGATATCTATACGATCTCTTGGCATGCGAATTTTAACAAAAAACTCTTATGTGATTGTTCTTATGCTTCTGCGTTGTCTTTGATTTGATTTGTATGTTCTTGTTGCTATGTAGGTCGCACGAAGCTGAAACACGGGAGCAAGAGCTAGCCTTCAGGCCCAAAATTTAATAAGCACATTCAGATACCAATATAGTCTTTTCATATGATAAAAAATGTCATTGATACTCTGGCAGTTGAATTCTTAGTACCTCAGTGTTTTCCCTGCTAGCAGTGAATGACATTTATCTATTTTTCCTTTGAATGCTCAGAAGTTTTGATCCGTATAAGTGTATAACAAGTGGCCTACAATTTGTCGTTGGTCTCAACACCTAGGCGCTCATTAGACACTTTGCTTGACAAATGTAAGATTTGTTTGACTGATAGTCTTTTGTTTGATGTTGATCTTAAGTCCCAAAGCTTCTCACTCTTTGTCAATAATTCCTTGAGGTGTGCACACATAGGACAAATATGGTCACTATAACAATTGTCGAAGTTTCCTTTTGATATTTAAAATAGTAAGCGCTTTCACCAGCTTACTTGTTGCGGGGAGTACACCTTAACCGTTGAAACCCGAGGCTTTCACCATCTAACTTCAACTTCACAACATACGTTAGCTGTTGAAAAGATTTTTCACAAAATTTTGAAAAGATCTTTTGAGGATCAATTTATTTCTAAGATAAAATCTTAAATCCTATGTTTTGATACTTCTAAAATCTAAAAATTTATAAGGAATCCTATTAATGACCAGGCTATCACCTACAAAATTAAAAACATTGACTGATTCATTTTGGGAGCTAACATTTGGCTCCAACTGGGATGGATACCTCCCTGTGAGGTCACCAAGAACCTAGTAGTTCCAGTCGCCTTTAGCATTGAGCATGGAGTCATCTGGCTTGTGCAACTGATCTTCGGAAACTTATAGCCTGCTCTTCTTATTCAACCAATAAATGAAAACAACCTAGCTACTCATATGGAAAGCTTATTCTTCTGCATACTCCTACACTAACCAGTAGAGGCAGATTGATCAAGTAAAATCAAATTTCCAATGCATCCATATCAGAAACTGATTTACTGCTAACATCCTTGATCTTGACCCAAACAATATAGGAAACCATAGCATACAAGAATGTAATTTGAAAAGATGACAGAGCCCACTTTCATCTAACAAAAGTATTTGGACAATTATGCTACTTATAGAATCCAAATGGTCATCAATAGGGTCTTCAAAATCATTAAAGAATACCTCTTTGAGCTGCTAGTCCAATTGACTGTGCTGCAGCCGTTGATTTCCATCACTGGTCTCAATGTTGAATGTAAACTGTTCTTCTTCTGGCGAGGAAGAATGCAAGCTCAACCACTGATCTGAACTTTTTAGCACACTATCTCCCTCTTTGTATCTGCTGCAATTCCCCTTTGTCTGCAAAACTGAAAACTGAGGGTTGCCTTCATCATCTACTGCAGATTCAATAATTTCACTTGTTAATTTGTCAATCTGCTCATCACCTTTCAAGTCTTCAAAGGGGACAATTCGATCTTCATGATTGCCATAGTGGGGCCTATGGTGGTCATCTATCTAGGCTTGCGACAACCCATAAAATTTTGCGAGCCAATTATTTCTGGCCATCTAGATTTAAAGATTACGTTGAAGTGGTTAAGAAGTGTCACCCCTGCCAAGTGTTCACTTGGAAAATGCACTCGCATCTATCCCCTCTCCATCTGGTCATTATTGTTGGTCCCTTCACCAAGTGGGGGGTGGAATTTGAGGATTGAAACCTAACTTTGGTTGGGGGGCATCAACACATTATTGTGGCCGTAGACTACTTTACTAAGTGGGTTGAGTCCATGCCTACAATTAAATCTGACGAGAAGACTGTCACCTTCTTCGTATTCAATAAAATTATCGCTAGGTTTGGTATCCCAAGTGAGATTGTCACTGATCATGGCAGTCACTTTCAGAATGAAATGATGGAAGAGATAGCATACAATCTGGGGTTTAATCATGGTAAAAAATCCCCTTACTACCCCCAGGAAAATGGATAGGTAGAGGTTGTCAACAAGTCTCTCAATACCATTTTGCAGAAAATTGTCAGCCATAACAAATCTGACTGACATATTATGCTATATCCTGCACTTTGGGCATACCGAACCTCGGTGAAGACTGCCACCGAATTTTCTCCTTTCCAATTAGTACACGGTGTAGATTCGATATTACCTATTGAATTTGAAACCCCTTCTCTTATATTGGCAGCCACACTCCTCCTTGACACTTCTGATCTCGAGCGATGCATCGTACACCTAGAGAACCTTGACGAGCAACGTCAAGATGCCTCTATGGCTATTAAAGAGAATAAAATATGTGTCACGGTCCAATATGATAAGTTTGTTTGTCCTCGATTGTATGTTGTGGGTGACTTGGTCCTTTTATACGATCAAGCCAAAGAACCGCTCGGGGCAGGAAAGTTCAAACCCATGTGGCACGGTCCCTATATCGTGCGACGTGTCTTAGAAAAAAGAGCCTATGAATTAGAATATTATGAAGGGAACATGTTGGCCGAGCCCATGAATGGGATCTACTTGAAAACATATTACGCTTGAGCCCCAAAATTGGGCGTAACTCTTTGTATACTAATGTAATTTAGTGTATATATCTTTTCCCTTTATTTTTATCTTCATCTTTCTTATCGAGGTTTCCCTTGGTTGGCAGATGTCAATGGAGTCTTCGATCTACTTAGGATTCACAAATGGAACCAGTCATCATACATAGAAATTGGCTTCCACTGTTTGGGTGGTTTGCTCACCCAAGAGTCTACTGGTGTCTTTAGGTGGCGCATGCCTAGGGACATCCACGAATAATGTGGCCAAATATAACATCATTATAGAACTTTTGCGCGATGCTATTTCACATGATATTCTCTCTTTGGAGGTTCACCTGGATTCCCAGTTAGTAGTATGTCAGTTGAACGACAGTTACGATTTGCGCGACCCTACATTACTCCGACGATTCCTTCGGGTACGCCTTTTAGAATTACAGTTTGATTTTATTACTTATCATCACACACCTAGGAGTTCTAATTATGTATTCGATGCTTATGCTAATTTCATTTTAGATTGGCATTTGTCACATAACTAAAGAAAATAAAACATTCTCATCAATGTACACATTGTAATATAAGTAAATCCGAAGAACCATGTTTTAGATATATTTCAAAAAATATGATGTTTATAGTACAAAATTGGGGCTAACACTCTCAATACACATATACAAATGATAATACAAAATTCATGACATCTATGCCTGTGGCGTCGAATGTGTGTCATGATAACAAAGTATGACAATTGCGAGACATTGAAAGAGTCGCACCCAAGCTTTGGGCATGCCAACAACATGCCGTTGCATAGCCTTCGGAAGATCCTCTACCTGAACCATCAAAATCCTATGTGTAAAATGAGACAGGTTTCCCTGAACGTTTTGAAGGATTCTCTCTACTTCTCCTCCCGTTGCCTCATCTCCCCAGTGCCTCTGACAATGTCATGGAAGCCCATATGGATGTCGTGGAACTACGTCTGCGTCACATACATGTCTAGTTAGTACTTAAACATCATCCAAAAATATTTTTGCTTTCCTATACAAAAATACAAAAAAATGAAATATTTAAAAACTTTGACATACCTATGTCCCCGTAAGTGGTCCCTGGTGGAAATGGCATGTCAAGGTCCCCTCTGAAGTCCATCCTTGCATAGGGGTAGTCATCTAGAGAAATAACCTTCCGTCTCCACCAATAAAAGAAATCATCATTGTAGGGTGTGGGCACACTACCTCCCCCCTGCCATCTCATCACCTCGGTCCACCGTGCCATGGCTGGATCGCGAGGTCCTCGAGGAATGATCTCAACTCTAGGTCCCAAACCTGGAACCCACTCGAAGAAAAAGCTACACAAGATGGAAGCAAACCCGAAGTTCCTCTTATGATCACCCTGTTTGCATTTTGTCAACTGGCTCTTCATATTATCTTGTAGCGAGGTGCACCAATCATACACTGTGGGTCTCAAACACTCTATGGAGTAGAACATAAGTGGCCTCGACGCTTGGTGCAATGAAGCCAATCCTATGATCCAGGTCAAAATGAGCACAACAATATTGAAACTTAGATTGTTTATCGCTCGGATGAGGAGTTGACTCCCGACCTTCTTGGTCCCTGCTATGTAGTGAGCGTCTATGTACTATTCTATATTCATACTGATCCCAACTCCTTGGGCTTTGAGGTTCACCACCTCACCTCGACGCGACAACCTCATCAAGAAATATATATCCTCAAATTCAATCCTTAATGGTTGCCCATCAAGGTTGAAGCTCTCACTATCTGGATCCCAATAATCCACGAGAAACTGTAGCAACCTCACTTGGGCCCTCATCCCTTTGATTGCCCAAAACTTGTACAACCCATATCTTTTCAAGGCCATTTGGGCCCCCAGATCTCTTTCCACAACAACATCTACCTCCTCATGTTCCCTTTCCCTCCATTATAGCACCATCCTTCCGGAGAAACATCACTTTTTGAGTTAGAAACCATAAAAAACTTTGTTTACGAACATATACATGGGCTACAACATTCACAGTCGTGTAAATGGCTGAGTATATGCTGGCTATATTTTAGACAACCGCGTATAACCAAGCGTATACGCGACTCGATAAGTGGTAGCCCACGTACACCTAAACTTTTGATTTGCGCCCAAGATAACTTAAAAATTCAAACCTAAATACAAAATGTAATCCACTAGAAAGGAAGAGGAGGGGAATAAGAATTACCTAATTCAGATGGTTGTTGATTCCGTCACTCGACGCTCCCACAATCACTAGTTTAAGATCAAAGGTAATTTGGTCCAAAATTCACTATTTGGGTAAAAAAGTCAAATGACAGTAAAATTTGGTTTTTATTACTACTTATAGAAATTTTTACCCACTTTGCATAGTTTCAGATCGTATTTTCGCCTAATGGACTAATACAACAGTGGATTGAGTTGGTTTTTGTAGTTTTCGCTAGGGATTCTTGTGGTTTTTAGCGTTATGTCGACCATTCGTAACTACGGACATGTATTTTCACTGCCCAGCATATAGGATAGGTATCCATTCCATCATACACACTTGCATTGTCCTATAACTGTCACTCCTATGCCTTAGGTATGAACCCATTTTTTAGCGACGCAAAACCCTCCATCTTCTACAAGAAATGTTGTTATCAAATGGTAGAGACTTACCCAACATGGGTACCCTAGTTAGATCCTCTGTTCCATTTTGGTGCCCATGAAAAGATTTTTTCCGTAGGACCGGGAGTCCCTTATAGTTAATACATGAATTTATGCTGAGCCTCATTTCTCACTCATAAACATGTTGACCTATACCTAGAAGACTCCCAGGCGAGTTTGATTTAAGCTCTTTTTCGACTCGTTTTCAAAAAGCGAAAAGATTGCCGAGTGAACTTGTCTTTTTCACACTCGTAAATTGGATTTGAAAGGAAGTCTATTTGGTACAAGTTTATCCATTTTTCAAACCAAGAAGACTAAGATTATGAAAAATGACATTTTTTGGCATTAAGTTGTGATTGAATCTCATGCCCTTGCTTGCAGTATTGAGCTTATGGATAGTTCTCGCTTTGCGTTATAAACTGTTTGCCTTAGCAATTTTGCATCCTCAACCAAGAAAAGGTTCGTTTATATCCTTTGCAACTTGACACATTAGTCCTATTACGCACCCTAGTCCTACTTTCCTCATTGGTAGGTAACCTTGAACCCAACAGTCGACATTTAATCATTGGTCGTTGACTGGGTGTCTTCCCTTGTGTTTGACGACAAGACATATATTCACACATTAGGATTCATGCAATGTCTTGGATTCCATTAGCCTTATTGGTGGTTTCCTTGCCTTTGCCAACAATTTTCCTCATTGGCTGCTATTCAAAGGGTATTTTTGTGTATCGCTTGCACTTGGCACACACAAAAGACGCACAGGGTCGTTGGTTCGTGAACATGTTCTTCATTCGATTTCCTCCAAATCATCAAGGTCCTGCTTTGTACCTTGTGCTGAATGATCAGATATGCCTTAATTCTCTCCTTTCAATGGGTCTCCTTCCATCGACTTCAGCTCATCCATTATGGAAATGAGACCTAGAGTTCTATGAGTAACTAGAGGCTTGCAGTCATTAGTGGCAGGTTATCTTGCCATCAACAGTTTGGAATACATCAATGTCTCATTATCAATGGATTCTTCAAGTGTTCGACCTCGGCTCCTTTATTCACACTTGTAAGAATGTACTCGGTTCCTTGATACCTACTTTCATCATTGATAGGCTGTCTCACGTTTGTTAACGGTATACCTCAATGACTAGTAATCAAATGAAGTCTCATTGTGTTTGACCTCAACTCCTTTATTCACACGATTTAGACTTACACCTTTGGCAGATTGTGTAGAAGACTTGAAGACATTAGTATGTAGCCACAACTTTCCTGAGTTGTTGCTACCTTTTCATTGGACCAGTACCTGTGTGACTTAAATGATCATGGGAGATTAGATTGTACTCCATTGTATACAGATATCTTCAGATTGATTTTGAGACTGGTTTTAATGGGCCTTGTTCGTGACTATGACAACCTTTGGCATGTAACCACATTCATATTTTCCTATTCATGGCCATGGACAGTCGCTTGGTAAATTTTCACATGGATCCGCAGTGTAATTCAAATTGGAAGCCATGTATGCAAAGTCCATACATATTGTAATGAGCATCTAGTTCTTCCAGCTGGGTCCTCATTACTCCACTTCTAGGTTTTTATAATGTATTTCGGCCATCACAGATACTCCTCTAACCTCACACATTAGGGGGCATCTATTATAACAAGAAGGCCTTTTTCCATTTCCCTATGCAGAATTGAAGTCCCTTTTTGCAAATCCCAGAGATAAAAATATAATTTTTCCACATATACACACCTTTCCTACTATACAAAATGCGTATACGTAGGTTGCACCACTACAACCTGCGTAAATTGGGAAATGTGCCCAAAATTGAAAAATGGTGTCGGGTTTCCATGTCACGTCACGAGATCAATGATCCTTGACCTTCCATATACTTGAAACATTCCGAATTGACCCTTCAATTCCACTTGAAGGCTATAAATGGGCCAAATATGAGCTATGGAAGAAAGATAAATAATTCAACTTTGACAACAAAGTTACTTTGGAGAAATTATTCACTTCATATTGAGTCTGCATCCCTTTGTCCTTTAAGTCTGAACACATTGTTCAACCCCGATCTCTTCCCTTACTGATTGAGAACTTCATTGTCTATCTTATATGAGCTTGCCTTTGGTGGAGGATTGAAGTGGTGGAGGCCCAATTGGAATGAACTTAGTTTCTCTGTTCCGAACCGTGCCGACATAGAAGTCTGTGACTTATTCACTTCTGTTGATTATATCTTAATAGAAATACTACTTTCTTATCCAATTAATGTCTTGCAAATAGTTGAATTATTATTCCATGGGTGTATTTGTTATGAATGTTGATGGATTATGCTATTGAATGTGCTAACATAATATATTATCACCATATGCTTGCGTTGCTTGGTTGTTGAGGACTATTTGCAGGTATATTGCTTTGGGTCAAGTGCTCAACGATGGACTTCATTGAACATCTGGATGAGGTAGGGATTTTATCTTGTCTTGCTAGCATATTTGTCTATATAGAATACTTGAGATTAGGGTTGATTTCTGTAGTTATTCCTGGTTGTTGTGGTTTACCCCTAGCCATAGAGATATTTCCCTCATAACAGTGGGGGGCCAGAGGGTGGTGGCACGGGAGCAGAGTGCTCAGGTGAGTTCGCTGGGTGGGCCGAGGTTGGTTGTGAGGAGGAGGCCAAGTCCTATATTGGGCTAGGAGAAAAGCCCAAGGAATTTCCTTGAAGATCAAACCACTCCACACGACAAGCCCATGGCGAGGACAAAGGTGGAAGACTGCTTTGGCCCTGTGAGGACTGGACAGAGGAGGAAAGCAAGGAGTTGGGTGACAGAGCAGGGGTAGGTGGAGGCCAGATGACTATGTTAGCTCTATTTTTGTACCAGAAAGTACCTCTCTTTGGATTCCCATGAAGTCGAGGCATGACTGAGGCAGAGAGGAGAAGTGAAGGCGCGAAGAGCAGGCAAACGTAGAAGGTGGTGGTCGAAGAGAACTGCAAGCATGATGCTTTCTTTGCAGGGAAGGAAGAAACATGTTGATCCAGCCGAGGAATGGCATAATAAAATGAAAACCAGAGTGGAAATGCACACACACGCAAAGGTGACTTCCATAAATGCTCCTCCATTGTTCAAACAATGAAGCAGAGGATGGAGCGCTTGAGCAGTTAATAGAGGGTTGGCAGAAATGAAAGCAACCTTTATTCATCGAGAGCATAAGAGGGGGCGGTGCATGCACTAGTCACATGGCTGGTGCAACACTGGCAAACGTCGCCCTCCCCTGTTGATACACGGGCCTTGCTGACACCCCATCCGGGGATTATTATTATTATTATTATAACTAGGTTATTGTTCTTCTTCTTCTTCTTCTTCTTATTATAACTAGGTTATTGTTATTGTTATTATTATTATTATTTCATTTACTTTTTAGGTATTTGTTACTTATTCTTGTCGTTAAAATAATTATTATTATCACCTATTTATTATAAGAAATATTAATATAATAGCGCTATACTAGTTTTTTCCTTTATTCTAACCCTAATACTACTACTAATTGCACTATTTTTATCGTTTTTAACTATATTATTATTATTATTAAAACTAGGTTATTATTATTATTATAACTAGGTTGTTACTCTAGGTTAACCTAAGTTATTATAATAGGTTATTATCATTATTATTATATCTAGGTTATTATAACTATTAACTATTATTATTATTATTATTATTATTATTATAACTAGGTTATTATTATTATTATTGTTATACCAATTTTTGTCACACTCTATGCATCATGCTTTGGTGGTCTTCCCTTTCTCTTTGTAGACTCAATTCCCCCATTTTGTTCAATCCAAAGTCAAAAATTCAATTTTTTGTGCATATACACAGGCTATAGTTAGACAACTTGTGTATACATGGGTTGTTGCATTACGACTTGCATACATCGAGTTTTGTGCTCAAAATTAAAAATATTTCGGGTTTTCCATGCCAAGTCATGAGATCCATAACCTTTGGCCATTCATATACTGGAAACGCTCCTATTCGACCCTTTATTTCCCTTTGGAGGCTATAAATTGAAGCATATACAAGCCTTGAAGAAGAGAGAAAATACACTCTAGATAAATTTCACCTCATATTGAGTTTGCATCCCTTTGTCCTTGAAGTATGAACTTCCTTGATGATCATCCCCCAAGCTCTCCCTATTTTGTGGAGTAACCCAATTACTCCTAAAACTTATGAGCTTGCCTTGTGGAGGATTGTAGTGGTGAAGACCCAGGTGGAGGGACTTAGTTTCTTAGTTCCGATGAGTGTTGATATAGAAGGTTGTCACCTATTGTTATAACTCTAAAATGCCACCTTCGTGCATTTTTAGATTTGGTCTAGACACTCATACACTTTGATGCCACTTTTTTTGAGTTTCTTTCTGAAAAAATCCATTTTTCAAGGTGTATGTGTTGTGATCTACATGCAAACCGCGTACATATGCTAGCTGATACACATACAACCCATGTATACTCTCAAAAGTTGCAAAAAATTAAAAATTCCATGCTCTCTAATGAGGTTTACGAGCTATGTTGGGTTGCATAACTATTTTTACCTCTTGTATCCCTTCTCGGAACTGAATAACCATCTAATTTCCATATAAAAAAGGCCCTAGTGGGGTCATTTTGGGAGATAGAATGAAGAAGCAAAGAAAATTTGCCCACATTTCTCCTCTCTCTTTGAGTTTATGCATCTAGTTATGAGTATCCATCCTCAACTTTCCCAATACATCATCCTCCTTATGCAATCCATCAAAATCCTTAATTTGGCATGTTGATTGTGAGGATTTGTCTATGGGATTAATGCACTTGGAGTCTCATTGAAGGGACCCAACGAGGTTCATGGAGAAATGCTAACAAGATCTTGGTTGTAATTCACTTTCTTGTTATCAATAAAAGAGATCTTTCCTTTTACAAATTCATGTGTCTTTTTAATTATGCTTGTAATATATCTCATGAGTATCTAGACATATAAATGATCTCAATGATTGCATATATGATGTTGTAGATTGCTTATTGATTTGTTTCAGGTCAGCTTTGGGAGGATACCTACAATCTGAGAGAAAATAGCAGACAAAGAGGATCTACTATGAACGAAAGGACACAAGGTGCCTACCTTAATCTGGTTCCTCTTTTTCTTAGAAATCATTAGACCTAGTTAGATTTGGAAAGAATAAGTTAGTTTTTGTCTTTTAAGGAGTTATCTCTATGCCTATCCATTAGACCCTAACTAGGGGGATTTCCCCCCAAAGATCCTATGTACTTTTGTTGATTACATTAATAAAAATACTCTTTTTCATCCAATTATATGTTACAAATGTTTGTATTATTTTCCATGGGTAAATTTTGTTGTACATGTTGATGGACTATGCTAGTTTATATGCTAACATTTCATATATTTTCCATATGCTTGTGTATCTTGGATGTTGAGGAAAAGTTGTAGGTATCAGGCATTGGATAGTGAGCTCAATAGTGGTCTCCTACGAATGTTTGGAAGAGGTAGGCTTTTAGCCTTTATTTTTTTGGCATTTCCATTTGTCTAGCATACTTTAGATTAGAGTTGATTTCTTGGTGTCATTCCATCTGTTGTGGTCCTACCCCAAACCATAAAGAGTTATTCCTTGTAACATAATTGGAGACTCCACTCGGGATTATCCATTTTGGGGTTAGTTGGTGATTTTTCTCTTTGATTTCTCTCTCTTTGCCTAAGTTTTTGTGTCACTTGTTGCTTAATAGCCTCTACATTGCTTTACATTTGAGTTGCTTGGCCTAGTCCTTACCCAGTCAGTTTCTTTCTTGGAATATGTGGGTTTTCCCTTAACAGTCGCATACATATGTGTGTTGTTTGTGTTTAGGGCACGTACATATGCTTATGTTCCCTGAATAGTTGTGTACACATTTTTCTAAGCCTTTTTGTCTCAGTGTGGTGTTTGTTGGGTGAGTACTGTGTGTTGTTGAGTCTTCTTGGGTCCTTGTCTTGTCTATTGAGTCCTTGCAGTGTGATAGGAAGTTGTATCATTGTTGATTTTTGGAAAAAATTTTATTGTCATTTTTCTTAGTTTTTAATCCTTGCATTTTGGTCTCAGTAGTAGCTTCTTGGTGTCTTGCTTGGCTTGTCTTCATGTGCTTGCAGTAGGGTCTGTCCGAGAGGTTGTTTATTCAATATTTGCATTTTCATCCCCTTATACTGAAAATACAAAAAAATTGTTTTTTTCATTTAACTTGAAGCATTTTCACTTTTTCCTAGATTGCATTAGTCTTGGAATCTTATGAAAGATTTCATTTCCATTGAAATTGAAAGAGATTGCATCTTCTGCATGGAATTTAGAAGCATACCATTTCTTTTGAAAAACAAGACTAGTACTTAACAATGTTTTTACATATGCTTCTTTCATATGTTGACTCATAACACCATTAGTTTCATGACCACACCTCTTGAGTAAGAATACACCACTAAAATTAATGCTCAATAATTAAAATTGACTAGAAACAATTTTATTTTTTAGGGTACACAAACAAGTTTAGGATTTAGAGCCTTAGAGTAGGATTTTGTGAGTAAATTTCTCCAAGGATACAAAATTCAACATATGTGTTTGTCCAGGGAGTAGTCAAATCCGTTGTATAACTGATGTCCTCAGGAGGCTCCAATAACACTAGAGTTAAGCACAAGGTCGCACAAATTTGGTTGCAGAGATAAACCTCTAATACTTTCCTAGCGTCAAAGATATTTTTGGGGTTCTATTCGTATTTGGGGTTCTTGGAGCACCTTGGTGCTTCTTGAGCTTCAATCTTAGCTACCCTACCCATACATTGTAACGGACCTGCGATTTCTCACCTGAGCATTGGTTATACTATGGTGACCTTAGTTTCCTGACCTAGGTATCCACGCAAGTTGTTTTCAAGGGTTATCTTGTAGGTACCCTGAGTCAGATAGGGATCGGACAACACACAGACTTTATGGAGGATTTTCTCTCTGGAGGGATCTCACCAATTGTACTATGAAGCCCACGAGGGTCCTTATAACTGATTATGTTATCTCCACTTTATTATTTTGGAGTCTCATCCCCTCTTGGGAGAGGCATGCCTTATTTAGTTCAGGAGGTCCCTTTCAACCATCCTATCTTGTTTGCGTGCATTGGCCCTAGTTTTTTTTAGGAGTGTGCTCTTTGTATATTATTTGGCCATAGGATTTTGTATTGCATCATGATTTTTGAGTCATCGTGGAGCAAGACCAACCTCCCCGCCAGTATCATCGACTCTTGAATCAATTACCATAGTTTGGTTTGATACCAAAACCACCTCCTAAAAGGTGTAGAGTTAATAGATGTGGTACATACATCTCTGCCGCTCAAGTTCATGACCATCCCATCATGAGCATAGATTCATATATGAGTACTGATTTAGGTATGAGTGTATTAGGAATCCATTCAACTCCTATCTCTACTATGGTTAGTGGAGTCCTCGTGACTTCCTCACCATCGATTAACTGGATTTCTACAACTCTCTCGGGTAGCACTACCATGTCTACGAGCTTGTCTCAGTCCATGGGGATGAGTCCTTATGTATTTCGAGTAGTATGAATATGCCTTCATCATGCTCTATTCCCTCTGGAATYTTTTCAACAGGGATTCCTGGTTATATTGCTCAGTTGATGCCTCTAGTCTCTAATCCTTTTTATTTTGGTATGCCAAATATGACTTTGCACATTTCATTCTCCATTTCGACATGTAACATCAATTCTAGTTTTTGGTCARGGGGGACATCACCTCCTTATAATAATTTCCCATTTGGTGGGGTTCATATCCCTTAGTCATTTCCTATGGTAGGGGGTTCAAATCCTCCTTTCTCCACACTCAATCCTAGTTATAGTTTTCAAGGATGGAATGGAAAAATGGGTGGTGTTTCTACTATGTATATATTGTACGTTTATCCTTTGTTCACAATTCATGAGCCCACAAATTATTTTATTATGGAAAACCCTCCTCCAACCTCTGGGATTACATCAAGGGGAATCAATTTTATAATATAGGCAACCCCCCGCACAAAGTCCCTTCATTGGGGAGCAATGTATATCCTCACATGGGTAATCTGTATCATATTGTGTTTTCTTCATAGGAATCCTCATCAATGACGATGCCTTTACATAATTTTATGAATCAATTAGGAGGAGGATAGTATCCCATCGAGCAGGGCTATGGTGTCTACTGGAACCCTCATCATCCCAAAATATCTCAAAATTAGTATTTCTTGGGAGCATGGTCTTAGACGCCCCAACCAAGGCTCCCTTTTCTATCCACGCTAAATTTTCCAGATTTTTCAAAATTAATGAACAACCCCATGTGTCATGATTCGACATGGTCCCCCATTCCTACCAAGATTCCCTCAGACATTCCAAAATTCAAGGGTAAGAGTGGTGAGGATCCAGGCGATCATGACACTAATTTTTACATATGGTGCTCATTGAACTCTCTTAATGAATATTTTGTCCATTTAATACTGTTTCAACACACCATTATGGGGGTTTCTACGAAATGGTACATTGAGTTATCAGGGGGAACATACAAAACTTTCAATGAGTTTGTCTTATTTTTTCTCAACCACTTTCAATTTTTCAATTCGTTACGATGTTGGTACAAATATTTTATCAAATTTTCATCAGGAAAAAGCCACCCACATCTTGGATCACATTCAAGAGTGGCAAAGAAGAAAGTGGTTGATTAAAGCTACCATTCCTCCAGACTTTTTGTTGGAGTGGTTCCTCAAGTTCCTATTGTCATATATTTCAAAGGATGATTCTACACCCTGAATAATGACTGAGGAAGAGGCAATTTTTAAATCCCAACAATTAGATATTATATACGCTCAATCTAGGATGCTCTATGATATTATTCATGATGCATTGCGGTCGAATTATGATCCAAGACAAAAGCCTGGGCCCCATTCCGATGGAATTATAGTCTCAAAAAATGCCAATTCTGCAGACCTGGTGACAAAGCAGATGCAAAATTTGTCTCTCAACCAGTTTGCAATGGGACAATTAATGGCTTCGTCCTCTCCCACCCAATTGTTGGATGTACATTCCATGCAGTTGACGAACCTAAAGGGTGACCAACAACTCGGATGGAATAACATGAAAGGTAGGAATAATAACCGTAAGGGTGGGAATAACAACAATAATAATATAAAATACAATGAGAATAATGACAAGCCTAGTAAAAATGTTGGTGAGGGAAAGAAAGAAAAGTGGAAGGTGAAGTTTCCATGTAGGTTGTGTAAAGAGGATCACCTTACTCATTTATGCCCTAATATAGAGGAAGCCTCGAGGATTATAGCGCAACATCTTGCTGTGTTAACTAATCCATTTAGACATAATCAAAATATGGCTTTACGAACCTCAAACAAAAAAAATGTGTTGGGTGGAGGTTAAAGTCCCCTAGCACATGATGGTGGCCATAAATCTGTCAATATGGTCCAATCTGAGGTTAGTGTAGCCACTAGGACTCATGATTATGGTCCTCAACAACCTACTTTTGTTACATATCCTCCCCCTTCGGAAACACCTTTGTAGATCAATAAGCCTGACCTTATGCCTTGCATTCTGAAAGGAGTTCTTAAGCACTTTGCTCATAATCCCAATGCCAAAGCTACCCAAAATTACTTGTTTGTCGAAGATTTGGACCGAACGTCCAAATGTCAAATTTGGAGGTACTCCAAACATACCCAACACAGAGGAATGCCTTGTTATCTGTGTTGGGAGCTCTAGAATCAAGTGGCTCGAAAGTTTTCAAGTTCGATGTAGAAGATGTCCAACCTTGGTTACCTTACAATGTAGCTTTTCAAATTCATGTGGAATATATGAATATAATTGTTAAGCATATTGTCGTTGACGAAGGTGCTTCGATGTTTTTGATGTATCTATATTATTGGAAATCCATTGGCTCTTCCCAACTTTCTTAGTCTATGACTATGTTGATAGCATTTGATGGGTGTTCATTCAGACCCCATGGTATCCTCCCTGTTTTTCAAGTCCATTTAGGTGGTAAAATTGTGCCAATCAAGGTCGAGGTGGTTGATGCATCCCTTGACTACAATATTTTATCAGGGTATAATTGGATTTACACTATGACATATGTTGTGTCAATGATGTTTTGTGTTTTTTTCTTTCCTCATGAAGGGAATATTGTGACGATCGACCAATTATCTTTCTCGCACTCCAATTCCTCTACATTGGTGGGACCCTCGGTCCCCATTGCTGAGAATTATCATAAGGAAACTAAGAACATTGGTGTCTGAATGTATCCTTTCTTGATGGGAACCTTTAATTTCTCATTTCCAATCTCGTATATCAATGTCATTTTTGGTGAATCCTCATTGTCATTGAGTTTTGTCTCATTTCACACTTCATATTTCGATGATCCACATAATCTACCTTCTCTAACTGCATCATATGAAGTTCATTCACACATCAGAATGACAATGTCATTTTCTATTGTTGAGATTGCATATGATATTATCTAGGAAGCCATTGTAGACTTGAATCCTCCCTCTTCACGAATAAAAGAGATGGATCATGTCCTAGAGCATGTTTGGGCAGTAAACTCATCTAGTTCACACGATTGCCTCGAAAATAATTTTCCTTTGAACGAAGAAATCTTAGAGGCCATGACTATTCCTGATAAGCCTTAGGAGGACCTTCACCATAGATCTTATTTTCTCCCATAGCTTGATAGGAATCACCAACATGAGCTTAGGTCCGCCATGACCAATATTGTTGGTCACACCATGGTCTCGTTGGATAAGCATGACATATATGTCAAAGGGAACATGATGAATATATCTCCTACAATTGTGATCGACATCTATCAAACCCCTGACAAGATTGAGAATGTTTATATATGTGTGGATTGTGCACTTGAATAAATTCAGACTTACACCGATCTATTTAAGGAATTCCGAGACGTATTTGCTTGGTCATATGAAGAAATGTCCAGGATCGACCCTAGTATTTTCGAACATGAAATCAATACTTATATGAATGCTAAGATAGTTCGACAATGACTTAGAGCTATGAATCCCAGGAAGGCCCTCTCCATTAAGGCAAAGCTGGATAAGATACTTAATGTTGGTTTCATCCACCTAGTTCCCTTGACTGAATGGGTATCCAACCCCATTTCTGTGGATAAGAAGCAAGGAACCATCTATGTGTGTATGGATTTCAGGGACCTGAATAAAGCATGTCCTAAATATAATATCCATACACCATTTATCAATCATATTATTGACGAGTGTGTCGGGAGTGAAATATTTACTTTTATGGATGGATTTTCAAGCTACAATCAGATCCAAATTAAACCCGAGGATCACCATAAGACAAAATTTATTTGTCCTTGGGGTACATTTACATACTGAAAAATTCCTTTCGGCCTTAAAAACGTCAGAGTGAATTTTCAATGGGATATGCCATTTTCTTTCCATGACCTCAAACATATATTTGAGGCTTATTTGGATGACCTTGCTTCTCACTCTCACAAGAGAGTAGAACATCTAGCTCATCTTCGGCTTGTGTTTGAAAGATGTCGTCATTATCTTATTCAATTAAACCCTTATAAATGCATATTTTGCATTAGGTTAGGCCACCTTTTTGGATTTATAGTTTTTGGTGGACTCCATGAAGGTAGAGGAAATACTTCAATTACCTCCCCCACGCAGTATTCGACAACTTCAGGGTTTACAAGGGAAAGATAACTTCCTATGTCACTTTATAACCAACTATGCCATTATTACTAAGGGTTCTATGCATCTCTTGAAAAAGGATACTTCATTCATATGGTATGAATGAACCCAGGAGTCCTTCAATGCCCTTAAGAAATCCCTAGAGTCAATGTAGTGTACCAATTCACTACCCAGGTTCACCCAAACCTCTCCATTTACCATTCATTACATGGATGTAAAAACAAATGCATTTAACCAGAATTAAACACACTTAATTCACAGAGTAAAATATATATAAGTTACTGTTACCA
>SNQJ01S0023742.1:9145-29947 GCA_010110895.2 Picea sitchensis | reverse complement strand
GAAGAAGTGGCCAACTTCGTCAAAATACTGAACAAGCGAAGAGGTAATCTTCCTTTAATTTGTTTTAATTGTGATGGTATTGGTCATTTTGCTAACAAATGTCCTCATAAGAAAAAGAGAAATGATGAAGGTTACTCAAACAAAAAACACACATATAAAGGAAAAAGAACTACAAAGAAAGATTTCAAGAAAATCTTATGCATCAAAGAAGACATCTCATCATCAGATGAAGATGAAATCAATGATAGTGAGACAAGAAGAGTTCTATTCATGGCAGTAAAAGATTCTGACAACGAAGACTTCAAAGAAGAATATGAAGAAGCTAAAGAAGGATATGAAGAAGTCAAAGATGAAATTGAAGAGGCAGAAGTTGACTATCGAGAAGAATTAATGTGTGCCATAGAAGTTATTAGAAGAGAAAAGAATAAAAACAAGAAACTACAAGCAGAACTAGACAAGAAAAATGACACTCGAGAACTAGAACAAATGATCACAAGATTGAAGGTTCAAATAGAAGAAGATAAAAGAATTGAAGAAACACTCAAAGAACAACTAGAAGAAAAGGATAAGATCATTGGAAACTTGGAAGCAGAGATTGTCACACTAAGAAAGGATATTCAAAATAAAAATATGCAGAATAGCTCAAAAGTTATGGATGACATTATCAACAGTAAAAAATCTCATCTTGACAAGTATGGACTTGGATACAATCAGACAGAAAAGGGATCAAGATCCAAAACAAAAAAGCAAGAAACAAATCCAAAAATCTATGCAAAAACAATCAAAGGGGATAGGAATATGTACAAGGAAGATTACAGGGATAGTCCTCCACCGAGAAGATTCAGATTTCAGAATCAACAACAGACAGATAGGCCTCAAGAAGAATAAGGATACATAAGAGCACTTTCTTTTAGAAGATCTTCAACTCCCAGGTATCAAACTATATTTTTTGGTTTATGTTATGCATGCAATAATTTTGGACATAAAGTTGTGAATTGCAGAGCTAACAACAGGAACAATAACAACTTTGAGAGTCATACACAAAGGGGTTACTTAAGAAAATACCTAGTGAAACACAAAGAAGAAGTTACAACAGGTTTGAATCTTTGAGCACTGAAGTGGAATGTTACAAATGTAGCAATTTTGGACACGTGGCCAAAAATTGCAGAATGACAGTCCCTCCTAAAGAACGTCAATAGAATAAAAACAGTCACAGGCAAGAACCTTAGAAAACAACATGGATAAGAAAGCAAGATAATTATAGAAATGAAGAATGCACAGTCGCTCTACAAGCTAAGAAGAAGAAACATGATTGGTATGTTGACAGTGGGTGTTCAAAACACATGACAGGTGATAGAGACAAATTTCTCACATTGCGAAAGGAAAGAAATGGATCAATATCCTTTAGAAATGATAATTCATCCAAAATCACTGGAGAAGGCACAATCCTAATTGGGAACAAGAATAAAAATGCACAAAATGTTCTACTGGTAGAAGATATGAAACATAATATTCTAAGTGTGAGTCAAATGTGTAACCAAGGTCACAAAGTTACTTTCGATTCACTAAAGTGTGAGATAAGAAGAGAAGGTTCAGGGAAATTGGTTGGTACAACTGCAAGAACTTCAAACAACATATATGTGTTAAGTGAAATTGGAAATGAAAAGCGTTGTCTAGGAAAGGAAAATGAAAGTTGGCTATGGCACAAAATAATGGGTCACACACATTTTGATAACCTTGTCAAAGTTAGCAAAAGAGAAGCAGTCAGAGAAATGCCCTAGATCACAAAACCAACCAACACTTTATGTAAGCATTGTCAACAAGGAAACCAAACAAATACCAGGTTCAAATCAAAGAAATATTCAACAACAAGACCACTAGAAATTGTGCATACTTTTCTAGTTGGACCAACTGCAACAAAGGGCTTAAAAGGTAAGAGATACTTTATGTTATTAGTTGATGATTATACAAGAATGACTGCAGTTTGCTTTCTCAAGAATAAGTCAGAAGCTTTTGAAAACATCAATATCTACAAGGAAATGGTTGAAAATGAGATGGATTCAAGAATCAAATGCTTGAGATATGATAATGGAGGAGAGTTCACTTCAAAGGAATTTATGACTACTGCAACAATCATGGAATAAAAAGACAATTCTCCATTGCTAGGACACCTCAACAGAATGGAGTTGTTGAAAGAAAGAACAAGATAGTACATGAAATAGATCGAACAATGCTAATGGATTCCAAATTGACAGATATATTTTGGACACAGACAGTGCATACAATAGTTCACATTAAAAATAGCTTAATTCTTAGAAAAAACACTGATAAAACTCCCTACGAGCTATGGAAAGGAAGACCAACAAATGTGAAACACTTCAGAGTTTTTGGAAGCAAATGCTACATCAAAAGAGAAGATGATAGAATGAGAAAGTTTGACTCTCATGTGGACAAAGGAGTACTTGTTGGTTACTCAAGTACAAGGAAAGCATACAAGTGTTACAAACTAATATCGAACAAAGTTGTGGAAAGAATCAATGTGACAATTGATGAAACAGACATAACATAATCAAAGGAAGAAGAAGACAAATCAATGAAACAAATTTTCAAAGAAGAAGAAGTAGAAGATGAAGTAGAAGAGGAAGATGAAGAGAATCTAACAGAAACAAAAGAACAAGTTCAACAAGTATCTCCAAAGACACCTAGAAAACGAGTACAAAATAATCATCCTTCAGATTAGATTATTGGAAACAAAGATGCAGGAGTTTAGACTAGAAGAAAAATCCATTCACCAAAACAAACACACCTAGCACTCTTATCTACAATTGAACCAAACTGTTTTGAAGAAGCCAACAAGTATGAATTTTGGAATAAGGCCATGAGTGAAGAATTGGATCAAATAGAGAAAAATGACACTTGGGAACTGGTTCCAAGACCAAAGAATAAGAATGTGATCGACACAAAATGGGTTTTCAGGAATAAATTAAATGAAGATGGACAAGTTACAAGGAACAAAGTTGGATTGGTCTGTAAAGGATATGCACAGATTAAAGGAATTGACTTTGAAGAGACATTTGCCCCAGTTGCCAGAATGGAAGCAATCTGATTATTTTTAGCCTATGCATGCTCCAAAAATGTTAAAGTATATTAGATGGACGTAAAATCAGATTTTCTGAATGGGGAACTTGAAGAAGAAGTCTACATTGAACAACCAAAAGGATTTCAGTTGTCAGAGAATGCAGATTATGTGTGTAAATTAAAGAAGGCCTTGTATGGTCTAAAACAGGCTCCTAAAGCATGCTACTCTAGACTGGATAAGTATCTGCAGTAGGCAGGGTTCAGAAAAGGAAGTGCAGACAACAACCTCTACATCAAGGTAAGTGAAGGTAATATTTTATTAATTGAAGTTTATGTTGATGCTATTATTTTTGGTAGTGATGATGATAGGTTAAGGCAGAAATTTGCAAAAGATATGTAGAATGAATTTGAAATTTCGTTACTTGGAGAACTATCCTTCTTTTTGGGACTTTAGGTACGTCAAATAAACCAAGGAATCTTTATTTCTCAAACCAAGTATATCAGAGAAATGCTAAAGAGGTTCGGAATGGAAGATTGAAAACCAATTATCACTCCCATGAAAACCAGTTGCAAGTTGAGAAAAGATGATGATTTGAAGTCTACATATCAGAGGCAATACAGGTCAATGATTGGCAACCTACTATACGTGACAACATCCAGACCAGATGTAATGTAGGTAGTTGTACAAGTGGCACGATTTCAAGCAACACCAAATGAGTCACAAGTTTGCACAAGTGGCACGCATTTCGCTAACACCAAATGAGTCACATGTGTTAAGCAGCGAAGAGGATTTTCGTGATATCTCAAAGGAACATAAGAGTTTGGATTATGGTATCTGAAAAGGAAAGATCTTATCACTATTGCCTAATGTGATGCCGACAAGGTAGCTTGTATTGATGACCAACGAAGCACCAAAGGAATCACATGTTCTACTCTGGGTGAGTGTTTAGTATCACAGCGGCTACAAGAAAAAAACATTAGTATCTTTATCTACAACAGGTAGAGTATATTGTAGAAACATCATGTTGTACACAAGTTCTTGATGAAACAAACTCACGTGATATGCCGTGCTGAGTATGATGAGCCCATTCCAATCTATCAGATAATAAGGCGTCATCGGTATCTCGAAGAACTCGGTGATGCACTCCAAGACGGCTCATCATCTCCAATAAAGTATCACTTTCTAATGGAGCAAGCCGCAGTAAAGAACATCGAGTTGAGTATGTTGATAATGTTGTCATTGATGCCGCGGTTTTATTATTTGGAAGATTGTTGGATCATATGTCATTGATGTAAATGGTTTGGTTTGATTGATGTCATTGATTGATGTCAAGTAATTGATTGATATGATGCCCTTTGATGAGGATGATATATGTCCAAATGGAAACCAATCGATGCAAAGATGAATCATTAGTGTCTTATCATGGTTGATAAGGTGCACAAATGAATGAACTCCAAAGTGGTCCCCTTATGGTGAAATCCCTCACGGGAATACGCTTTATGGAATGAGTAATCCTAGAAGAATGGTTGGAGGACCCATGCTTGTATGCGGAATAATGAGATGAAGATCAATGAAGTTGTTGGTGAAACTATCCTAGATGGATAGTGTTTGACATGCCATTTTCGATGGTATGTGGAATGTCACATAACTCCTCATAGTTTGAGAGTTATGGCCTTATGAAGTTGGAGGACCCCCATATGAAGGCTTGAAGCCCCAAAAGGTCAAATAAGTAAAAGTGCTTGAAAAGAAGAAATCATTATTTAAATGATAAAGTAAAGTGACAAAATCAAGATGGATTATTTAAATGTTAAAGTAAAGTGACAAAATCAAGAAGGAATATTTAAATGATAAAGTATTGGAGAACTTTCTATTCATAGAAAGTGGTTAACCCTAAAATAAGGAAAATAGGTTAAATGACCTAGAAATGGGTTAAGTAACCTAAAAATGGGTTAAGTGACCTAGAAGATGAAAGTATAAATAAGAAGCTAGGATCTCTTGTAAAATGCATATTTTGGTAAGAATCCTTTTTGTGGATCAATGGAGAGCTTCTTGGTAATATCTTTTGGAGTATTTATGGAGAGCTTCTTGTGAGAGAATCTTATTGGTGTGGATCTCTTGAGCATGATTGAAGATCTATTCTGAGGAAGAGAGCGAGAGGAGGATCTCATGAATGCATCAAAGTTTCAACAATGTCGGAGATCTTGACGACAAAAGTCTCGGAGTCACAGAAAACCCTATTTTCTAATGCCCACACGGGCTGTCTATGTATAGGGTGCATGTACACGTGGGCTGGATGTGTATAGGGTGAGTGTACACATGGGCTGACTGTGTACATGGAGCGTGGACTGAATAACCTCATGGAGATTTGTGTTTGAGCTGGTGCCAAGCTCTTGGATGATGAGGCAGGTTCCATATCTACATTCTATGGCCTCAGATCTATCACTAAGACACTGGTATGGTTACATTATTGTCTTGATAGATGCTATTGTTTGATATGTTGTGAATGCTTAGGGCATTCTTCATATGGCTTCTATGATGTGGCTCAATTTGGTTGATTTGGTGGATGGAGTGAGCAACACTCTTGTGATTCAGTAGTGACATGATTGCTATGGTATACTAGCTATTTATACATGATTGAGATAACATTCATATTGATTTGATGTGGAGCATGAGCAAGCTATTAGAGATCTTGGATGTGTTGTGACTGGTCGTGGATCAGTTTGGATAGTGGAAGACAAAAGGGTTCTAAGCATATGAAGAAAAGAAAAACCCTAGTTTCTTAGAAGTATACGCTTGTTGCATTATACACTGGCCGCATTCACATGTAGGTTGTAGTGAGCCAGGGCGCATTCACATGCAGGCTGCACTACTGACATGTTGCATACTTGTTGATAGATTGATATCTATTGAGGATTGTTTCCTCATCTCAATTGATGCTGAGGGTGTAAGATGAGTCTTTCATATAGAGCTGGTGCTCTTGTAGAGTTGTACTCTATTCAGTTGTTGCTGATAAACCCCAAGGATTGTAGTCCGTAATAAAAAGAAAATTGTACATACATCTTGTGGTCTCTGTGTTCATTGTGGTGATGACTTGTTGATGATATATTGCTGATATATGTTTCTGATATGTGCTCACATCTAAATGGTTATAAATGACAGCAATGGGTAATGAATAAATGTTGAATCCTAATTGATGAGTTTTTGTGAAAGAGGGAAGTTTTGGGAAAAAGAGCCCCACACTCATTCACCCCCCCTCTAAGTGTGGTAGTGTGGTAGGTGTGCTATTTATACATGATTGAGATAGAATTCATATTGATTTGATGTGGAGAATGAGCAAGCTATTGGAGAGCTTAGATGTGTTGTGACTGGTTGTGGGTCAGTTTGGACAGTGAAAGACAAAAGGGTTCTAAGCATATGAAGAAAAGAAAAACCCTAGTTGCTTAGAAGCAGACGCTTGTTTCATTATACACTGGTCACGTTCACATGTGGGTTGTAGTGAGCCAGGGCGCGTTCACACATGGGATACACTACTAACAGGTCACATACCTATTGACAGATTGATATCTGTTGAGAATTGTTGTCTCACCTCAGTTGGTGCTGAGGGTGTAAGCTGAGTCTTTCATATAGAGCTGGTGCTCTTGTAGAGTTGTACTCTATTCAGTTGTTGCTGATAAACCCCAAGGATTGTAGTCCATAATAAAAATAAAATTATACATACATCTTGTGTTCTTTGTGTTCATTGTGGTGATGACTTGTTGATGATATATTGCTGATATGTGCTCACATATAAATTGTTATAAATGATAGCAATGGGTAATGAATAAATGTTGAATCCTAATTGATGAGTTTTTGTGAAAGAGGGAAGTTTTGGGAAAAAGTGCCCCACACTCATTCACCCCCGTCTAAGTGTGGTAGTGTGGTAGGTGTGCTATTTATACATGATTGAGATAGCATTCATATTGATTTGATGTGGAGCATGAGCAAGCTATTGGAGAGATTGGATGTATTGTGACTGCCTATGGGTCAGTTTGGACAGTATTGCCATTGAGAGATTGATACTAGACCTATGGGTCAGCTTGGACAGTTGAAGATAGAAGGGTTCTAAGCATATGAAGAAAGCAAAACCCTAGTTGCTTAGAAGCAGACGCTTATTGCATTATGGGCTAATCGGCCTGTTCACACGCTAAGTTGTAGTGAGCCAGGGAGCGTCCACACGCGGGTTGCACTACTAACATGTCACAGACTGCTGACGATTGATATCTTTTGAGGATTGTTCCCTCATCTCAATTAGTGTTGAGGGTGTAAGATAAGTCTTGCATATAGAGTTGGTGCCTTGTAGAGTTGTGGTAATCATTCACAGCTGTCGATAAAACCTCAAGGATTGTAACCGGCCAAAAGAAAAATTGTACATACATCTTGTGTTCTTTGTGTTCACAGATGACTTGTTGATGATATATTGTTGATATGTGCTCACATCTAAATGGTTATAAAATGACAACAATGGGTAATGAATAAATGTTGAATCCTAATTGATGAGTTTCAGAAAGAGGGAAGTTTTGGGAAAAGAGCCCCACACTCATTCACCCCCCAAGTGTGGTAGGTGTGTCCAATAGAGGCATGGTAGCCGGTTTCTATGCTTTGTGTGATGTGTTGATGTGTTTATGTCTTTTACTTGCTAAGTTCCTTTGATATAGATAGATAGATCTCTTATGCTTGTGTTAACGATGTATATATGGATGTTAGATCTAAACCATGAATGTGCTTAGTGCTTTCTCTGGTAGATCTAACCTACCCTCTATGATGGGTGCTTAGATACATCGATATGAATGAATTACGATGCTCCTCGGCTTTTATTTGCGTGCAGATAGTGTCAAATATTGGATGAACCTGTCATGCTATGCTCGCTACATTATCACATATGTTTGTCCCAAATGGTTACAGACACTGAAGTCCTACAACCACCCCTTCCCTACCTCGAGTGAGACTTTATCTCCAAGCTTCAAGGTGTGTTAACAAAGGGCCGAGAAGTTAGGTTTTGTTGGCAATCAAGTTGTAGCATTTCGAACTCCTCGGGTTCACCCTCTATGCCAATAAATGGTCTCCGTTGTCGGTGACCAAACCTGTGGATTGCCGTAACCCAGGAAGAAGAATCTTTGTGCAAAGATCCCAACCAAATTGTGAAAGATCCGTATGTAGATTTGTTTCCCTAGTACAATACGAGATCACTTAGTTTGAGAAGCCTCATACAAGGAAAATAAGTCCTATTTGAAGAAAAGAGGTGTAATATATGAACGCTATGCCTCGATAAAGGTAAGAATATTGAAAGTTTTAGATCTAGAAGCTTTGTGTTCTATAAAAGTAAGATTAGTGGAAATTTTGTTTCTAGCATGGATTCAGGGTGTGTTTGATAAGATTTATCCTAGATTGAAATATAGGACAAACCGCTAGAAGAAAGAAGATTTGATATGAGTAGATTCGATAAAAATAGTGAAAAATATGTTATAATATGTATAAAAAAATAATGTTTGGGCTAACAAATGGATGCGTGGATCCTAGAAATAATTTTTGCAGTTATAACCACTATGATCCCAGCGCCGCAAGATAGGAAAGTCCTGGGGACTTCATTTAAGAGAAAGAGAGGATTAACCCTTGTTACAATTGTAAGACCTGAGACATCCTGGCTAAGGGGAATGCCCCGTAGAAAACCTAGTTGTCTTTGTTGCAGCATGGACCATGAAGTTTTTGATTGTCCTAGAATGATTGCTCATCTCTAAGGATGAATATGAGACAAGCAGACCACCCATCAAAGCTACAACCGAGATTAAGCGATGTAACCCGTAAAGAATCGAGAAAAGTATTGATACGTGATGAAAGAACCTCAATGATCACCCATATATCATTTATCAGAGGTATTTAGAGAAAAAGAATGCATTGAAGTAAGAATAGGAGACTTTACATTGGACCGTGGTTCGATGATAAAACATAGGTGAATATCATGACAAAAACTTGGGAAGCTATAGTAAAGGCCCTCGCTATGATTCCTTCATTGGGAGGAATAGGACCATTCAGAGGAAAGATGATAAACCCATGTGGAAAGATCACCCAGACATTCATGATATGCCAAGGGAACTTTGATAGAGGAATAATTCAAAGTTGTTAAATTTATTGAGGACATCGGCCCATTTACTATGTTACTTGCAAAACCTTGGATTGAAGGAAATCATGTCATAAGGAAAGAAAGAAGTCTTAGAACAAAAAGAAGCAAGAGCTAAAGATTTCATGACTAGAAGATCGCACAATTGGATTGAAGAACAAGAGAACAAAGTGAAGCTATTTAAAACCAAAGACCTGGATGTTGGAAGCCGGGAAGAACACTAGAAGACCTAATAAGACAGTACCTATTTTAGATACATATGGCATACCCCCGGGATTTAGAGAATCTCAACAACGCCGGGTTACTTCATGCTAAAACGAGATAAGAATCAAATGGAAAAAGGAATACCGATTTGAATCTCACTGGAAAGAAGGCTCAAAAGCTAAGTAAGAAGAGAGCTAAGATCTAAAAGTTACAGAAGGTTCTAGAGAGAACTTCGCAGAGGGAAAATTTACAAAATTGAGCTCGAGATAATGTATCAACGCCACATGGCACTTCACCGAGTGAAGCAATATAGCCATTGGGAATAACAATATAACCATTAGGCCAACCTTCCGAAACGTAGAAAGACATTTATGGTTTGCAATCTCGCATCGCTGGACCGTAATCGTACGCATACATAACAAATTTAATGAAGGCTTCTTTACTCGCTGTAAGAGATCCATTGCTAAGTTATCTATTTATCCACCACGCTTTATGCACTAAGAACACTTTTTAATATGAATCTCAGACTCGCGACTTTGGCTACTGTATGATCATTATGCTTATTGTCCTATATCCTATCGTTATTGTCCCTCCAACCCGAAGCGCAGGTCGACGATTGTGGTCAGGAGAAATTTGTCAAGAGGTTCTCATTGACCTCAAGGATCAACGTAGTAATTTTGATTTCCGCAGTGTACAAGCTTCCATCGACGAGAATGCTGCAAGCCTCTCGCCAACCGCCAGCGGAGCTAGACCATCATGACCCGTATATGAGAAGCGAACCAAGCACAGATACGATCTAGCAAATGCTAAGTTGATTCCAACCATATTTCCTGATTATATCCCTCCTCTGGCTGGCATGGTGAATCGCGATAGTGTACCAAGATATTTCTGGTGTATCACTGATGGTCACCGCTGCACTGCAAAGGGGACACGCAGCTTGAGAGCGGTGATAAGATCACGATTGAAGTTCAATGACTTCAACCCTGAGATCACAATATCTATGGTATACACCTTGTACAAGTACCCAACCAAACGGCGGGAAGAATTGAAAGATAAATGCCCAAATCAGTGGATCTATGAACCCTACAAGTAATCCACCCCATCAATGTCATGAAGATCCCACACTCGGAAGACACCAAGAAGGCGTTGCATGCGTCAAGATGCCATCACAGGTTACCATGGCGGCTAATTATGGATAGACCGGGATGTATTATAGTTGGACCCAATGTCGATCCACATGATCACGGACTGAAAGTATGCAAGGACCCAACCCGCAGAACTTCTACCCAAGAAAAGCTACAGATCACGCCAGTTAATAGAAGATCAAGGATACCTATGGTCATGTTGAGAAGGGAACAAGAGGTTGAAAGGTAGCTTCCATCTAGAGTGGCTAGTGTGCCTATATTTTCAACTTATAGATGGAAAGTTAGTAAGGAATAACCGACCCACACAAGTCACCTCCATGGTCGTTGAACTTGTAGGGAAGTGCATAGAAGGCCTACATATTGCATGAACTGCGTGCAGTACCTAGTTAACCAATTGGAAATAGACTTCCGAGAAGATAGGGATCAAGGCTGAATTTCCATTTCAGTTACCCAGATCCTCATTATTTATTTCCTCGAGATGTTGGAAGGTAATGACCTTCCCGTGCATAGAGTCGTCAACTGGGCTTAGCCATAAGTTTTTCCATAACTTTATTCAAGTGATATGAACAAACAATGGTATCCAAATGTTGTGTTTCATACATATTACTTCAAGCCTAAATGAAGAGAGCCATCAAAGCT
This sequence comes from Picea sitchensis, assembly GCA_010110895.2. Classification (NCBI taxonomy): domain Eukaryota; kingdom Viridiplantae; phylum Streptophyta; class Pinopsida; order Pinales; family Pinaceae; genus Picea; species Picea sitchensis. The sequence continues at coordinate 18,726 of SNQJ01S0023742.1, read as the reverse complement.
GAGACTTGCATGACTCCAAACACCTTACAGAGGTTCAGACCCCCAAGGAAGTTCGCGATTGACACTTCATCTACATTACGTCACAGCAGATGAACATAAAGAGTAACTCTAGTCATATTGTAAACTTACATAAGAAGACCCGAGGGAGATCACCAAGGAATGGTCCAATGACCTCCTTATCCATGCCAAACCTACAGAGATATTTTATCTGGACAACTTCGTGAGGATACCTAAAGAACAAAAACACAATTCAAAGAAGATTGAGGAGGTCCAAGACCTAAGCAACGCCTCAGGAAAGACTGCCTCTGTCACCCTCGAATCGAAGGTGATGATGAAGTAGAAGCCGAACAGAAGTTAGACGGCAACACCTCCCTGAAAGATGAGGTTGATCTAGACGAGGTAACACCTCCCAGAGATGAGGTTGAAGAAGAGGAAGGTTCCCCAAACCTCTTCCTCTAAGAAATGAAAAGCCACCATGACCAAGATGTAGACCGGCCCTCACCTCCACGATGATTTTGACTTCATCATAGCGTCCATCGATGCTTCACCGGAAATAGTAGAGAAATAAGATGCCAAGAAGGAAGAATGTATGATAGAATTGAGTAGAACTTGGTACAATAGTCTTCACCAGCCTACACAGCCTAATCGCTTCATCTGAGAACTAGAGTTGGGAGATTGTTACCCAACTCCAATCGAATTATCGATACTATCGAAGATCACCTCTCGACGCAGCACAAGAAGAAACAAAAGCACCCGTGCCTTGAAGCAAGTACAAGGCATACTCATATAACAATGCAACACTGCAGAATAAGAAAAGATTGCTCAAATCAAGTTCTACGAAGAAAAGAAATCTATGAAGGAAAGAAAGTTGCTCGAGGAGCTAAACTCGGGTGAAAGAAGTAGCTCAACAAAGCACTTCGCTTCTATGAAAGTCTTAGAAATAAAGGTAGAGGACCGAATCACACAACAAGTAGAGACCCTTGCGTAGCTTTTCATCCAACGCCTAACAACAACATTACAGACTTAGAGCTACGCACAGTCCCCTAGACTCCGCAGGATGTAAGGGATTAAAGGGAAGCAACTGCTCGAAGCGTAATTGAAAGGATAAAGGCCCTTGCCATGGAATGGGCAAGATGAGTACCACAATGCCCATACACATAGCGAGAAACTCAATTAAGAACCCGCACTGCGGTGCATTGGAGTCACAACCCTAGGTAGAAGCAAAGCGCCAGTAGAGACATTACATGAAGTTGAAGCCCCTATCAACTGTGGAAAGAATGAAACAATCCAAGATTAGAAATGCACCACCCAAAAACATATCCACACCATCCATATAAGGAAGTAATTTAGAGGCTCCAACCGCACAAGATGAGGCTTACCAACCATTCATAGAGATCAAAGGTCAAGAAGAATCGAGAAGGTCAGAAGCGTAACATCACCTAGAAGACCCGCGAACCAGGCACCGTATCCAAGAGTTCATTGAACAAGAGGCTAAGGCACAACAGTAAGTCAAAGAAGCTCGAGCCATGCCTGGCGATTTCAGCGTAACTACCTAGACCGAGTGACCTGACGAAGTCAAAGGTGAGTTGGGGGCCCGCTATCTCTTGACCAAGTTTTGCATCCTTGGTCAAGTTGACTCCATTTTTGGGACTTCAACAACTTGGTCGAAGGCTGAGCCAAGACAAAGCGGTAGAGGTCACGGGATTTCAAACCCATTTTGGGTCCCTTTTGGAGTTTGGGATTATGTAATGGGTATGGGATTTTGACCCATGGCTTTACCCATGCTTAGGCCTATTTTGTGTAAAGTATAAATAGATGTCTAGGCAATGTAAGGAGGGGCACATATGTATATTTGTGTGATGTTAGGGTAAGTGCTAAGTATGGATTGCATATGCTTTGTGCATACTATGTGAAAATTGCAAGGCTAAGCGCAAGTGACTATAAGAAACTGTCTAAAGGCTTTGTGTTGTAACATAAGAAATAAGGATCTAGCGAGATGCGCATATCTCCTGTCCTACGCGGAGTAGGGTTTTGAGGTTTTGTGCATGTAACCATAACAAAGATAATAGAAAAGATGAAGAGTTGGTGGATCGTGAATTCGTGGTTGGGGTGAACCACGTATATGCTTTGTTTCTATGCTTTGTGTGACGTATTGATGTGTTTATGTCATTACTTGCTAAGTGCTATGACATAGATAGATAGATAGATCCGCTTATGCTTGTGTTACCGATTTATATGGATGTTAGATCTCAACTATGTGAATGTGCTTAGTGCTTCTTGAATAAATAATATGCGATCTAACCTACTTCTCTAGGATAAGTGCTTAGATACATCAGGATTTGAATGAATGATGCTACTCATTTATCCATGAGTAGATAGTGGTCAACATTGATGAACCTGGGCCGGCCTCTAAGTGCCTGCTATATCATAATCACATATCTGGGTCCCATCTAAGGTTGTAGACACCGAAGTCCCCGCTAAGAACCACCCCCGCTTCTTACCCTGGTGAGACTCCACCGGGCTTCGCAGTGTTCGAAGGGCCAAGAAGTTAGGTTTTGGTACGTCGCTATAGCGCTTGAACCGAAGTCCGCCTCGTACAACATGGGCTAACCCTAAAATAACGAAAGTGGGCAAAGTGACCTAGAAGATGCTTTGCTGAAGCACTTGAGAGTAAATAAGGCAAGGATCTCCCATTTAAGACACACTTGAGCATATTGAATACCTATAGGTGTCCTAGGTAAACTAAAGGATATCTAAGCCTTATTTCTAAGGAAAGTGAAGAAAAGAAGACCTAAATTCAAGGAAGGATAAATTAATTTGATAGTGCTTTCTAAGGTATGTTTTTCCAGGTCATCTCACCATTTTTGCAAATAACCTTTTATAGAATGATTCAGACTGTAAGTGCTTTGCTATTCCACTGAGGAAACATATCCAAGTATCCTCGTGGTAAACAATTAATCTTATGGGTTGTTGTATTGCCTATTGCACTTGTTTATGGTACAAGTTGATTACATATTGTTTGGTATGGTATTGGTGCATGGTTGATTCACTTAATATGGTACATGTTGGCGCATGGTTAATGCACTTGCTTATGGTACAAAATAATTACAAGTTGAGGTATAAGCCAGATGCATGGTCTAAGTTTATTGGTACATGTTTAAAACGGGTATATCCATGTGCTGATAGTGTGACAATGGTTCCACTATCTCTACTTCTACTTCGTGGTGATTAGACGGGAACACAATGATTTCCTACATTCCGCTTGTAGCCTAAGAACATAGGTTGTATCCTCCTTTTGGTTGTAACCAAATAATTGGGGAGTTGAGCATCCCCTCAAAGCTGTAACCTCGAGAAACTGGTTACTCTTTCACACAGCAAATTGGAGAACAAAGAAAGAGGCTTCTAATGAATGTAATTTCAAGACATATAAGAAAAAAAACATTCCTTGAGTTTCTTTCTCGATTTGGCTCAAATGTTCACTAGTGTAACGTATGTGTGATTGTTCATTTCTTATTGCTATTATTGGATAATAATTCTACATTGATATAACACTTGACTACTTTTCCAAGAAAAATAATTATAATTACACTATTATTGATTCACCCTCCTCAAGAATCCAACAATTGGTATTAGAGAAGGTTCCTTTAGAAATCGGTTTAACCAATGAAGCTAGATCAAGGGAGAGTAATGGAAGTAAAATGGAATACCACAGCTTGATGGACATAAGTATTCTTTGAGCATAAGGATGAAGACATATATACACGCATAAGGATTTCAAGATTGACAATTACTAAATATTAGTAGATGGATACGCAACACCAACAGTTCCACCAACAAATGACAAAGCAGTGAAACCCAGTGATAATAATTCCAAAGCCAAAAATGCACTTTTGAATGGTCTCAGTGATACGGTATTCACCAAAGTTGCACATTGTAAATCCTCTAAATAGATTTGGGACAAGCTTCGAAACATTTGTGGAGGCACAAAAGTCAAAGCAACAAAGCTTCAAACTTATAGAGGTCAATTCAAACAACTAAAAATAAAGGAAGATGAGAATATTGCAGCCTACTTCTTATGAGTCAATGAAATAATGAATGAAATCATAGGATTGGGAGAAGAAATCGAAGAATCTGTAATTGTTCAGAATGTACTAAGATCTCTTCCTATGAGATTTAACCCTAATATATCAGCACTAGAAGAAAGATTGGATCTAAACTCAATAAGCATGGATGAACTGCATGGAATATTCACATCGTATGAAATGTGAACTGAACGGGAAAATCCAGATGTAAAAGAAACAACCTTCAAAGCATCCAAAAGATCAAAGAAAAAGAAAAAGGAACAAGATATAGAAGCAACAGTGACGTCTCAGAAGATGATGAAGAAGTGGCCAACTTCGTCAAAAGACTGAATAAGGGAACCGACGGTAGGTATAGAGGTAAGATTCCTTTAATTTGTTTTAATTGTGATTGTATTGGTCATTTTGCTAACAAACGTCCTCATAAGAAAAAGAGAAATGATGAAGGTTACTTAAAAGGCAAACACACATGTAAAGGAAAAATAATTACAAAGAAAGTTTTCAAGAAAATCTTGTGCACCAAAGAAGACATCTCATCATCAGATGAAGATGAAGTCAGTGACAGTGAGACATGAAGAGTTCTAGTCATGGCAGTAAAAGATTCTGACAAAGAAGACTCTGAAGAAGAATACAAAGAAGCCGAAGAAGAATATGAAGAAGTCAAAGAAGAAATTGAAGAAACAGAAGTTGATTATTGAGAATAATTAATGTGTTCCATAGAAGTTATCAGAAGAGAAAAGAAGAAAAACAAGAAACTACAAGCATAACTAGACAAGAAAAATGATACTCGAGAACTAGAACAAATGATCTCAAAATTGAAGGTTCAAATAGAAGAAGATAAAAGAATTGATGAAGCACTCAAAGAAAAGATAGAACAAAAGGACATGATCATTGGAAACTTGGAAGCAAAGATTGTCGCACTAAGAAAGGATATTCAAAAGAAAAATATGCAGAATAACTCAAAAGTTCTGGATGACATTATCAATAGTAAAAAATATCATATTGAGAAGTCCAGACTTGGATACAATCAGACAAAAAAGAGATCAAGCTCCAAAACAACAGAGCAAGAAACATATCCAAAAAGTTATGTAGAAACAATCAAAGGGGATAGGAATATATACAAGGAAGATTATAGGGACACTCGTCCACCAAGAAGATTCAGATTTCAGAATCAACAACAGACAGATAGGCCTCAATAAAAAGAAGGATTCATAAGAGCACCTCCTTTCAGAAGATATTCAACTCCCATGTATCAAACTATATTTTTTGGTTTATGTTATGCATGTAATAATTTTGGACATAAAGCTGTGAATTGTAGAGCTAACAACATGGACAATAACAACTTTGAGAGTCATACACAAAGGGGTTATTCAAGAAGACCTAGTGAAACACAGAGAAAAAGTTACAAAAGGTTTGAATCTTTGAGAACTGAAGTGGAATGTTACAAATGCAACAATTTTGGACACGTGGCCAAAGATTGCAAAATGACAGTCCTTCCTAAAGAACCTCAACAGAATAACAACAGTCATAGACAGGAACCTCAAAAAATGACATGGATAAGAAAGCAAGATTAGTATAGCAATGAAGAATGCATAGTTGCTCTAACAACTAAGCAGAAGAAACACAGTTGGTATGTTGATAATGGATGTTCAAAACACATGACAGATGATAGAGACAAGTTTCTTACATTACAAAAGGAAAGAGATGGATTAGTCTCCTTTGGAAATGATGATTCAACCAAAATCATTGGAAAAGGCACAATCTGAATTGGGAACAAGAATGAAAAGGAAAAAAATGTTCTACTAGTAGAAGATATGAAACATAATCTTCTAAGTGTGAGTCAAATTTGTGGCCAAGGTCATAAAGTTACTTTCGATTCACAAAAGTGTGAGATAAGAAAAGAAGGTTCAGGGAAATTGGTCGCTACATCTACAAGAACTTCAAGCAACATATATGTGTTGAGTGAAATTGGAAATGAAAAGTGTTGTTTAGGAAAGGAAGATGAAATTTGCTATGGCACAAAAGAATGGGGCACATACATTTTAATAACCTTGTCAAAGTCAACAAAAGAGAAGCAGTCAGAGAAATTCCCCAGATCACGAAACCAACCAACACTTTATGCAAGCATTGTCAACAAGGAAAGCAAACAAAGACCCAGTTTAAATCAAAGGAATATTCAACGACAAGACCACTAGAAATTGTGCATACGGATCTAGTTGGACCAACTAAAACAAAGGGCTTAAAAGGTGAGAAATACTTCATGTTATTAGTTGATGATTATACAAGAATGACTATAGTTTTCTTTCTCAAGAATAAGTCAGAAGCTTTGGAAAACTTCAAGATCTACAAGGAAATGGTTGAAAATGAAATGGATTCAAAAATCAAATGCTTGAGATCTGATAATGGAGGAGAGTTCACCTCAAAGGAATAAAAAGACAATTCTCCATTGCTAGGACACCTCAACAGAATGGAGTTGTTGAAAGAAAGAACATGACAATATAGGAAATGGCTCGAACAAAGTTAATGGATTCGAAATTGACATATATTTTTTGGACACAGGCAATGCATACAACAATTCACTTTCAAAACAGAGTAATTCTCAGAAACAACATTGACAAACTCCTTACGAACTATGGAAAGGAAGACCAACAAATGTAAAACACTTTAGAGTTTTTGGAAGAAAATTCTATATCAAAAGAGAAGATGGCGGAATGAGAAAGTTTGACTCTCATGTGGACAAATGAGTACTTGTTGGTTATTCAAGTACAAGGAAAACATACAAGTGTTACAATCTAATATTGAACAAAGTTGTGGAAAGCATCAACGTAACAATTGATGAAACAGACAGACCAGAATCAAAGGAAAAAAATGAATCAATGAAACAACCCTTAGAAGAATAAGCAGAAGTTGAAAAATAAGTAGAAGAGGAAGATGAAGAGAATCCAACAGAAACATAAGAGCAATTTGAACAACTATCTCCAAAGACACCCAGTAAACGAATACAGAAGAATCATCATTCAGATCAAATTATCGGAAACAAAGATGTAGGAGTTGAGACTAGAAGAAGAATCCGTTCACCAGAACAAACACACCTAGCACTCTTATTTACAATTGAACCAAACTGTTTTGAAGAATCCAACAAGGATGAATCTTGGAATAAGGATATGGATGAAGAATTGGATCAAATAGAGAAAAATGACACTTGGGAACTGGTTCCAAGACCAAAGAATAAGAATGTGATCGACACAAAGTGGGTCTTCATGGATAAATTGAATGAAGATGGATAGGTTACAAGGAACAAAGCTAGATTGGTATATAAAGGATATGCACAGGTTGAAGGAATCGACTTTGAAGAGATATTTGTCCCAGTTGCCAAAATGGAAACAATCTGTTTGCTTTTAGCTTATGCATGCTCCAAAAATATTAAAATGTATCAAATGGACGTAAAATCAACTTTTCTAAATGGAGAACTTGAAGAAGAAGTCTACATTGAATAACCAGAAGGATTTCAATTGTCAGAAAACGTAGATTATGTGTGTAAATTAAAGAAGGACTTGTATGGTTTAAAACAGGCTCCTAGAGCATGGTACTCTAGACTGAATAAGTATCTGCAGCAGGATGGTTCAGAAAATGAAGTGCACACATCGGCCTCTACATCAAGGTAAGTCAAGGTAATAGTTTATTAATTGAAGTTTATGTTGATGATATTATTTTTGGTAGTGATGATGACAGGTTAAGCGCAAAATTTGTAAAAGATATGCAGAATGAATTTGAAATGTTGTTATTTGGAGAACTATCCTTCTTTCTGGGACTTCAGATACGCTAAAGCAACCAATGAATTTTTATTTCTCAAACCAAGTATATCAGAGAAATGCTAAAAATGTTCGGTATGGAAGATTGCAAACCAATTATCACTCCCATGCAAACTAGTTGCAAGTTGAACAAAGATGATGATTCGAAGTCTACAGATCAGAGGCAATACAGGTCAATGATTAACAACCTACTATATATGAAAAAATTCAGACCAGATGTAATGCAAGTAGTTGGACAAGTGGCACGATTTCAAGCATCACCAAAGGAATCGCATGTATTAGCAGTGAAGAGGATTTTCAGACATCTCAAAGGAACAAAAGAGTTTGTATTATGGTATCCAAAAGGAAAGGATCTATCACTTATTGCCTACATAGATGCAAATTTGGAAGATTGTATTGATGACCGACGAAGCACCAGTGGAGCAACATTATACTTGGGTGAGTGTTTAGTATCATGGCTAAGTAAGAGTACATTGCAACAACATCATGTTGTACACAGGTTCTTTGGATGAAACAAACTCTGACAGATATACAGGTTGAGTATGATGAGCCCATTCTAATCTATTGTGATAATACAAGCGCCATCAGTATCTCAAAGAATCCGGTGATGCACTCCAAGACGAAGCACATTCCAATCAAGTATCACTTTTTACGGGAACATGTTGCAGAAAATAACATCAGAGTTGAGTATGTGGGCACAAAAGAACAAGTGGCATACATCTTTACAAAACCACTTCCACGTGAAGCCTTTGAGTATCTTCGCCAGAGACTCAGAGTTATTTATACTCCAAAATGAATGTTTTTGAATGCTTATCTTATATGTCTTAGATGTACACGAGGAGGCACCATAAGAAGACAGTTCAGTCAGGGGGAGTAGCCCCGGATGGAAAGATACCTTTGTCATTGATGACAAAAGGGGATAGATTTATCAGATGCAGAGGACAAAGGCATGGTTGCAGGGGGAGCATGAGTGATATGATTTCAATATTTCATCAGAGTGTTTCCACCAATGCCAAAGGGGGAGATTGTTGATTAAGGTTAGTTGTCATTGATGTCAACCCTTGAAGAAAACCCCGTAACACAAAAGTTGGGTAATGGACCCAATATTTTTTGATGTAAAGATGACTCGTTATTGTGTTTTCATGGTTGATAATAAGTGGAAATGGATGAACTCCAAAGTGGTCCCCTTATGGTGAAATCCCTCACGGGAAGACGCTTTGTGGATTGAGTTATCCTAGAAGTATGGTTAGAGAACCCATGCTTATATGTGGAATAATGAGATGAAGGTCAGTGAATTTTTCATTGAAACTATCCTATATGGATAGTTCTTTTCATTCCATTTCCGGTGGTATGTGGAACGTCACATAACTCCTCACGGTTAGAGAGTTATGACCATGAGAAGTTGGAGAACCCAGGTTTGGGTAATGGAACCAAGTTTGTTTGATGGATAATGGTATGTGTTTTGATATGTTTGCAGGTAATATTATTCTATATGGATGGTACATGTCATTCCATTTCTGGTGGCATGTGGAATGTCACATAAATCTTCACGGTTTGAGAGTTATGGCCTTACGAAGTTGGAGGACCCTCTTATGTCATCTAGAAGCCCCAAAAGGTCAAAGTAGTCAAAGTGGTTTAAGAGATTTTAGAAGGTAAATAATAAAGTGAATTGATGAGTGTATTATAATTC
>SNQJ01S0023741.1:72074-84659 GCA_010110895.2 Picea sitchensis | reverse complement strand
ATATATATGTAATTTAAAGTATTTCACTTGTATAGATGAACAAGTTCATGGAATGTCCATAAACATTTCATAGTTATTTTAGGTTATTTACTAGTTGTGGTTATAGGGTTTTAGGGCCGCATTTATAATTTGGTGTAAAGGGTTTCAATATAACTATTTAAGGGTTGTTTAAATTTCTGGGTTATTGTTGTAACAACATTCCTAAACCTTCATTCTTACAAGTGGGTAGGTGGGTAGGCCTTGGTCCAAGTTTTGAAACTTTGCTCTGATACCATGTGTAAGGCTTGTGCATACAGAGCCTCATAAAACATAAATATAAATACATAAACTCTATCTTATTTACTTCTTTATTTACCAGCATAATAATTGACAGTTTTAAGAGTATAATGATGAAAAACAACAACAGTTTAATAATGAACATAATGATAATGAAATATATTTACCTCAATCTCATGTTGAATTGAAGCTCAACCTGATCTGATGTTGAACTGAAGCTCAACCTGATGTTGATGAATCCTGCCCAAACTGATTATCCTCCTTGCCAACTAGGAATAGACTCTCTGGCTCCCTAGCCATAGGATTCCTTATGGTTTCCTGGCCCTCGAGCCCAAAATTCCCAGCAGCACGTGCCCCTGTGAGAGTTCTCAAGTAATCTTTAAGAAAAAAAGATGAAAAACAAATGCAACCCAAACTGTTTCCTCCCTTCTCCTTCTCCCTCTCCAAATGTATCACCTTGCCATGAATTAAAAAATATCACTCAATCAAAAAGAGATCCCCTTCTAGAGTCCTCTCCTCCCCCTTATCTTCCTTCTCCCCCCTTATCCAACCGCCTTCCCCTCATTAATCACTCAACCACCTTATCCCTCCCATAAATTAGTTCAACTACCAATAACAATTATATTATAATAAAGTCTTTATAAAATCTATTTTAATAATTGATTAAACTAAAATTTATTATTCATGATAATTAAAGAATTAATTATGGTTGTTACACATATCTCATCAAATCAGTTGTAGATGTTCAAATGAAACATGTAGAAGTATCGAAATATCAACAGATTCAGTTTGAAACTTGTTCAACTATAGATGAAAGTGAACATGAACAAGTTTCTGAAGAGGTTCTTGTAGAGGAAAATATGGATGATGATGACAATGAATAGATTGTGGATGAGCCAAAAATTTCCCTAAGGAGGTCTACACGGGTCAGAGTTCCTCGAAGAAGGTATGATGATTTTTTTTCATCAGTTTCTTTAAGTACTAATGATGATGAACCTTCATGCTATCAGAAAGCTATGGAGGGTTATAACAGTGAAAAATGGAAAGAAACAATGAAGGATGAATTGAATGCTTTGGCAAAGAATGCTACATGGGACCTAGTATAACTTCCAAGAGACACGAAAATTGTAGGTTGCAAGTGGGTCTACAAGTTGAAGAAGGGTGTTGATGATAAGGTAGAAAGGTACAAAGCAAGGTTGGTTGCGAAAGGATATTCTCAGAAAGAAGGTATTGACTTTCATGAGATTTTTTCACCAGTTGTTAAGATTGTTTCAATTTGAAGTGTGTTAGCATTAGTTCCATTACTTGATTTGGAGTTGGAGAAGCTATATGTTAAGACTGCTTTCTTACATGGAGATTTGGATGAGGAGATCTACATGGAACAACCTGAAGGGTTCGTTCATAATCGCAACAAGAAATTTTTTTGCAGGCTCAAGACATCATTGKATGTTCTAAGGCAGTCGCCCAAACAATGGTACAAGAAATTCAACTCTTTAATGATGAGCCATAATTATACAAGGAGCAAGTATGATCATTTTTTTACTTTAAGAAATTGAATAATTAGATATTCATTAGCTTAGTATTGTATGTTGATGATATTCTTTTAGCAAGCAAAAGAATAACTGAGATCAACAAGTTAAGGTCTCAAATGGCAAGGACGTTTGATATGAAATATTTAGGAGCAGCAAAGCATATTTTGGGCATGGAGATATTTAGAGACAGAGGGAATAGTAAGCTTTGGTTGTCACAATAGAAGTATGTCGAGAAAATTCTTTTGAGATTTGGTATGAACAGTGTGAAGCCAGTTTTTGTACCTTTCACTTTCCATTTAAAGCTTTCTTCAAGTTTATGTCCTGGTACAAAAGAAGACATTTCACATGCAGTTGGGTTTGTCATAAGATATATGGAAAATAGAGGTAAAGAGCACTCGACAACAGTGAAATGGGTGCTTCGGTATACGAGGGGCATAAGTGATTTATGTATCACCTATAACGGTGGTCGTGAGTTAGTCTATGGATATGTTGATTCTGATTTTGTAGGTGATTTGGACAAAATGAGGTCAACTTCAGGAAATGTCTTTACTCTTGCAAGTGGAGTTATTTGTAATATCCCCAAGGATGAGCCTTGTTGTAATCATGCTTATGAATTGTAAATCATGTTTTGTAGGTTTGTGAGCCAAGTATTGATAAGCTCGTGGGCTTATTTGTTTATTAGGCCGGAGAGCCTAAGTATTAAGGCCAAAATCCTGATTTTGTATATGTAATTATGAAAATCATTAATATAATATATGAACATCGCTACGTGCAAACCGACCACGAAGGAAGAGTGATGGGGGACTAAGCTTCCACAGGTTGGGTTAGGGAAAAGGGGTTGAAAGGTTGGAAAGAGGGGATAATCTTAGGGGCTTAAGTCCTTGAGAATACTATTTTATTATTATTCTAAAGACTATGACAAAACATGTTTTTATCCTAATTCCTAGGAGGGGCAATGCATGCAGCTCCAACATGTGCAAAAGGGAGTGCATGCATCTCCAGGAAGACAAGTGTCAACCTTGGCACATGCGGTTAAAAGATGAAGCATTAGCTAAGTTTGGTGTTCCTCCTCCATTAGGTCGTTGACTGTCTGAAATCATGAATTTTGTCTGATCTCTACATGCATACCCTCACACATCTCTGAAACCCAAGGCCTGTGATGTTTTCTTGAGAAGCCGATACACCCTTTTCCTAAACTATTGAGTCTAGGTTCGACCTCTGCATGAATTCCTTGTCACGCACCCTGAAAACCAGTCAAAAAACTCTGGATTGAGCTGTGTCACCTGTGTGTCCTGTGAGCCCAACTTATCCGCTCTTGCAGAGTCGAGTCTACACCTGAACTATATTTGGGTTGCAATGTTCTATTTTCCTGAGTGGTGTTGATCAATTACCTTTGTTGTTACCCGTACCTTGCTGGAATTGAGTCGAATTTGGATGAAGAACTGGGTTGTCAGGCCCATGGTAGAAGAGGCAAGTTTTCAGGCCTATGAGCAGTTCTCTCCAGGTGAGAGAGTCTGTTGGGAAGTGGTTTTTTCCTAGAGTGAKTCTAGCACCATCTATGGAGCTCTGAGAATTCTTGATTCGGCCTATTGCTAAGACMAAGAGAGGGAAGTGAAGAACCGATGGACTATGTTTGTGAAGGTGTATACTCCTGGTTGGAACAAGMATGTGGGGAATGAGAGTCTATGAGTAGCGGGCATAAGAAGACTCCTGGAGAAAATCCTCCTGGTTTCTCTGTGCAGTTTTCCTGTAACCTCAACCTAGTATAGGATTCTCTTTCCTTGGGTGGAGCTTAGTCCTAGCTCGATGGTGACCCACTGCTGAGAATGATGAATAGCGTAGTATAAGGTTGGGAGTTTTGTGGAAGGTCTGCACGTATTTGGTGGAGTTACTACAGTTTCAAAGAGAAGTATATGCATGTGTTTAATTTAAATTAAAATGCATGTATGTGATGCTTGCAATATTATCATGTATTTCCTTGGAATGATATTTACTGTTAATTCCATTAATTTTTTATGTTAGCAGTAATTATGTGTTTACTCTCTATTAATTCATTTAACTTCATTTAAATGCATACTATATATGTTTGAGAATATTTCCGCATAGTAGCGTTGCCCAACCGTGGATTTGATGGCCGGGGACGTTACACTATTAGTTGGATATCAAAGCTACAGAGCATTGTTGCTTTATCCACTAGAGAAGCATAATACATTGTTGCTTCACATGCTTGCAAAGAGGTGGTTTTGTTAAAAGGTTTGTTTGGTGAGTCTGGAAGGATGCAGGATAAAGTAAAGCTACTTTGTGATAGTCAAAGTGCTATTCACTTGGCCAAGAATCCAACCTACCACAGTAAAACTAAACATATTCTTATTAACTACCATTTTGTAAGACATGTCATCGATGAAGGTGGAGTTTCTCTTGAAAAGGTTCATACAAAAGAGAACTAGCAAGCATGTTGGGTAGATGCGGACCATTGATCCACCCTACTACAGGAGTTCAATAACTCGAAACTTCGAGTGAGTATTGTGTTATGTTGGTAAATCTTCCGAAGCCGAAGGCTGAAGGCCCGTGTACATGCTCATCGATCTAGATCTTGGTCACGACCCATGGTCGTGTGGGTTGGGAACGAAAAGAAAGGCGATAGTGCCCGAAAACTTAGCAGAGCGAAGCTCCAAAAGAAGAAAACTGCATGGATTCATGATTGAACGAGAATCACAGAGAATGAAAACTAAATGTTTTCTTGAGTCAGATTTGTTTATGAATGTTGTGGGATTTGTTAAGGATTAATGGTCTGAAAAATTTCGGTTGTCTGGACATTGTGTTTGCAGAAATTTAACAAGTGCCATAACCGATTAGAGTTGATACCAAGTTCAAAGAAATGGAGGAGAAATAGAATGATTCTAGTTAAGAGAGTGAAGCTAAAGGGATGGATGCTCATTTGGGAGTTGAAGGGTCAAACTCCAATGGGCATGGACAAGATATAGATGAGGAAGGGCATGTGATGAAAATCATTGAAAAATTGCAGAAAGATGCCCAAACCCACCGAACAGATAGAAGAAAGCTCAGTAAATCTCAGGATAAACAAGGTGAATTCAACTTAAATTTGATGAAGAGTCTGGAAAGAATAGAAAATAAGTTGGACAAGGAGAGAGACTCGTACAAAACTGAGAGTCACTCGACTTCTAAAGGAAGAAGATCAAGGAGTGTTGGTAAACACCATCATCACTCCCAAGGTCACTCCAAGAGGAGGGCACACATTAGTTCAAGCCGATCTCCTACTAGAAAGTGCAGGAGATATGGAGTGAATGAACTGAAGGGCGAAATGAACAAGATTAAGCCTCCAACGTTTGATGGAGAACATAATAAGGAGGAAGATTCTGAAACATGGTTTCTTGGCATGAGTAAATATTTCCAACTGCAAAATTATTCCTCTCATGCGGAAGGAAGGATTGCAATGCATCAATTGAAAGGAAAAGCATCCATGTGGCAGGATCAACTTGTGCAAGTGAAACACATTAGAGTGAAAGATATCACTTGAAGAGAATTCAAGAGGTATTTCGAGAAGAAATACTTCACTAAAATATATTATGATAGAAAGATGGAAGAGTTCTTTGAACCCAAACTAGGCAGCATGACCATTGATGAGTATGAACGAAGATTTTTGGAATTACTGAAGTATGTCCCATTCATCAAAGATGAGATTGTCAAGATTGAGAGGTATCTAAGTTGATTTCCACCTTCCATTGGGGACAAGATTTAGTATGATGACCCAAAAACTATGGAAGAAACGATAAGGAGAGAGAAATTCTTATATGAATAGCAAAGAGAAAAGCCTATTTTTCAGAAGGCTTGCGATGACCAGAAGAAGTTTAAGAAAGAGCAGAGGCAGAAGGGAAACAAAGATCCCTTTTTTAGAAACAGTCCTCAAGACAATGATCGTTTAGAGAGCCGAGGATTGCTTACGTAGGGGAACAAAGGCCAAGACAAACGCCCATTCAATGTTGGAGTTGTCAGGGGAACCACAATTACAGAGATTGTCCCCACAAAAATGGCAAAGTGAGAGTTGTCCATAACGTTCACCAGGCTAAAAAATTGAGGACATGGGCAGTAGAATGCCAAGGATCTACACAGCCCTGGACAACAAGCAAGTTGAATATCAATCACACATGATTGAAGTGGAAGGTATGATTAACAACCAACCATTTACTATTTTAATTAATTCAGGGGCTAGTCATAGTTATATAGATCCTAGAGTGGTGGAAAGTTTTCAATTATTGAGAAGAAAGCATGAAAAGTCTTGGTTAGTGCAGCTGGCTACAGGAACCAAGAGGAAACTCACTCAGTTGGTTAATTCTTGTCCTATGGACATGAATGGACTAAGCAAAAATGTTGAATTGAATGTTCTGCCTTGAGGTTCTTATGCCTATCTAATTAGGATGGAATGGTTGGACCAGCACCATGCCATCTTGGACTATCGTAACAAGGCATTCACTTGCCTATATGAGGAAGGGAATCGGAAAATAGTACAAGGAATTCCAAGAGTTGTTGCTATCAAAGAAATCTCAACAATGCAACTGAAGAAGTTCTACAAAAATGGTTGTCAATTATTTGCAGCCCATGTGGAGGAAGAATCTAAGGATGAGGTCTCAAAGATTGAATAGCATGTAGTATTAAAAGATTTTGAATATGTATTCCAAGAGGTACCCAGACTACCTCCGAAGAGAGATATTGACTTCTCTATAAACTTGATGCCTGGAGAAGCTCCAGTGTCGAAATCTCCTTACAGAATGAGTACGCCAGAGCTGAAAGAGATACAATTGTAGCTTGAAGAGATTCTAAAGAAGGGGTATATACGCCCAAGTGTGTCACCTTGGGGAGCCCCGATCCTATCCGTGAAGAAGAAAGATGAGACATTGATATTGTGTATCGATTTCATAAAATTGAACAAAGTAACTGTAAAGAAAAAATATCCTTTGTCGAGGATTGATGACCTCTTCAATCAGTTGAAGGATGTGAAGATATTTTCGAAGATAGATATTAGATCAGGATATCACCAGGTAAGGATAAAGGATGAAGACATCAGAAAGACTGTCTTTAGAATAAGTTATGGTCATTACAAGTTCACAGTTGTGCCGTTTGGGTTGTCAAATGCACTCGTTGTTTTATGTGCCTCATGAATGGTGTATTCAGGGACTATCTAGACAAGTTTTTCATCTTCTTCCTGGATGACATTCTAGTGTATTCCAAGTCAGAGGAAGAGCATGAAAAACATCTTAGGATGGTGTTGCAGGTGCTAAGAGAGAACCAATTGTATGCCAAGTTGAGCAAGTGCTCGTTTTATGAAGAGCAGATCCATTACTTGGGGCATATTATTTCGAGGGATGGGATAGTTGTAGATCCTAAGAATATCCAGTCCATCAGAGAATGGTCAGCGCCAAATAATTTGACAGAAGTCAGATCCTTTATGGGTCTAGCTAGTTATTATAGAAGGTTTATCACAGGGTTCTCAAGGATAGCTCACCCTATCACTTCCTTGCAAAGGAAGGATAAGAGGTTTCAGTGGAAAGAGGATTGTGAGAGAAGCTTCCAGAAATTGAAGCAACTGTTAACCATTTCTCCAATTATGAGGATTACAGATCCAAATGAAGACTATGTAGTGTGAACAGATGCATGAAAATAAGGACTGGGAGGAGTCCTCAGTCAGAATGGATTTGTAATCTGTTATGAATCCAGAAATTTGAAAGAGCACGAAAATAACTATGACACTCATGATTTGGAGTTGGAATCCATAGTACACGCTCTAAAGAAATGGATACATTACCTCATGGGAATGAGCTTCGAACTGAGAATAGACCATAACAGTTTGAAGTGTTTCTTTGATTATCCAACCTTGAACTCTAGACAGAGTAGGTGGCTGGAGTTTCTCTATGAGTACAATTTTGATATCAAGCATATCAAAGGGAAGGAGAATAAAGTGGTTGATGCACTCAGCAGGAGAGTACACGGATTACATGCTACATCCATTAGCATGTACCAAACTGATATTAAAATAATAAATTTGGAGGTTGGAAATACATATTTATAGTACAGGGATTTGGTAGCAAAGGTACAACAAGGTAAGATGCCACAGAAAGTGGAGACTTATAAAATGGAAACTGATGGAATACTTATGTACAAGAACATAATTTATGTACCTAATGTCTAGGACCTGAAACTTATGATTTTGAATGAAATGCATAATGTGTCTTATGTAGGACACCCTGGATATTATAAAACTATGCCAGCAGTCAAGAGCCATTACTTTTGGCCAGGTATGAAGAAGGAAATTGCAGAACACATTGCAAGATGTATGGAGTGTCATAAGGTTAAAGCTGAGCATAGACACCCAGGAAGATTGTTGCAGCCTTTACCCATTCCTGAGTGGAAGTGGGAGGTAGTGACAATGGATTTCATCATAGGATTGCCTAGAACAGGTAAGCAACATGATTCAATCATGGTGGTGATGGACAAGCTTACGAAAGTTGCCCATTGTATTCCACTAAAGACTACTCACAAGGCATTGGATGTTGTTGATATTTTTATGAGGGAAGTAGCATGATTGTATGGTATTCCCAAGACAATAGTGTTTGATAGAGACCCGAAATTTACCTCAAATTTCTGGAAAGAGTTATTCAAGGGGTTTGGAACGAATCTGAACTTTAGTACAACCTATCATCCTGAGTCTGATGGGCAGGCAGAGAGGGTGAATCGAGTAATAGAAGACATACTAAGGATGCATGTGATGGACAAACCATTGAAATGGGAAGACTACATACATTTGGTAGAATTCGCCTACAACAATGCGTATCAAGCATCATTGAAGATGATCCCATTTGAAGCACTTTATGGCAGAAAGTGAAATACTCCAGTGAGATGGGATAATCCAGCGGATAGGGCAGTGTTTGGGCCATAGTTTCTCAAGGCAATGGAAGAATAGATGCTAAAAATTAAGCAGAATTTGAAAGCTGCCCAAGACAGGAAAAACATTTATGCTATTAAAAACAGAACCCATAGAGAGATTAAAGTGGGTGACCATCTTTTTCTTAAAGCAAAAGCGAATAGAAGTTCTCTAAAGCTGAGAAAATGCGCCAAGCTGGCAGCTAGATTTTGTGGCCCATTTGAAATCCTAGAAAGGATTGGGCCAGTTGTGTATATGCTTGCATTACCAGCATCCATGACTCTACATAATGTGTTTCATGTTTCATTGCTTAAGAAATATATACCTGATGCTAATCATGTAATTGATTGGAATGTGATTCAGGTGGAGAAAAAAGGTGTCTTGCAAGTGCATCTTGTGCACATATTGGACCGGAAAAGAAACAACTCCAGAATCGAGCCATAGGGATTGTAAAGGTCCAGTGGACCTGATATAGTCCTGAGGATGTGACATGGGACCATGAGGATGCTATGCGGGTAGAATACCCGCATCTTTTTGAAGATTTTGAAGATTTTGTTGATTTTGTGTGAAAGTTGCACTAGGACACTGCAAAAATAAGGGGAGGGGATTGTAATATCCCCAAGGACAAGCCCTGTTGTAATCATGTTTTTTAGGCTAGTGAGAAAAGTATTGATAAGTTGGTGGGCTTATGTGTTTATTAGGTCGGAGAGCCTAAGTATTAAGGCCAGGAGCCTGATTTTGTATATGTAATTATGGAGATCATTAATATAATATATGAACATCATTGTGTGCAAACCAACCACGAAGAAAGAGTGATGGGGGACTAAGCTTCCATAGGGTGGGTAAGGGAAAAGGGGATGAAAGGTTGGAAAGAGGGGATAATCTTAGGGGATTAAGTCCTTGAGAATAATATTTTATTATTATTCTAAAGCTTTGTGACAAAACATATTTTTATCCTAAGTCCTCGAAGGGGCAACACATGCAGCTCCAATATGTGCAAAAGGGAATGCATGCAGCTCCAGGAAGACAAGTGTCGACCTCGGCGCATGCAGCTAAGAGATGAAGCATCATTTGAGTTTGGTGTTCCTCCTCCATTATGTTGTCGACTATCTGAAACCATGAATTTTGTCTGATATCTACATGCATACCCTCATACATCTCTGAAACCCAAGGCCTGTGATGTTTTCTCAAGAAGTCGATACACCCTCTCTCTGAACTGTTGAGTCTAGGTTCGACCTTAGCGTGCAGTCCTTGTCTCACACCCTAAAAACCAGTGGAAAATTCATGGATTGAGATGTGTCATATGTGTGTCCTCTGAGCCCAGCCTATCCTCTCTTGCAGAGTCGAGTTCGCACCTGAACTATCTTTGGGTTGCAACCTTCTGTTTTCCTGAGTGGTGTTGACTAGTTACCATTGTTGTCACCCATACCTTGCTGGAACTGAGTCAAAATTGGCTGAAGAACCAGGTTGTCAGGCCCGTGGTAGAAGAAGAAGGTTGCTAGGCCTATGAACAGTTCTCTCCAGGTGAGAGAGTCTGTTGGGAAGTGGTTTTCTCCCAAAGTGAGTCCAGCACGAGCTACAGAGCTCTGAGAATACCTGATCTGGCCTATTTTCGAGACCCAGAGAGGGAGGTGAAGCACTGATGTATTTTTCTTGTGAAGGTGTATACTCTCCAGTGGAACAGGCATGTGGGGAATGGGAGTCCGTGAGTAGTGGGCGTAAGAAGGCTCCTGGAGAGAATCATTCTGGTTGCTCTGTGTAGTTTTCCTGTAAGCTCAACCTAGTCTAGGATTCCCTTGCCTTGGGTGGAGCTTACTCCCAGATCGGGAGTGACCCAGTGTTGAGTGTGATGAGCAGCGTGGTCTAATGCTGAGAGGTTCATGGAAGTTTTGCACGTATTTGGTGGAGTTACTATAGTTTCAAATATAAGTATATGCATGTGTTTAATTTCAATTAAAATGCATGTCTGTGATGCTTGCAATATTATCATGTATTCTGTTGCAATGATATTTACTGTTAACTCCATTAATTATGTATGTTAGCAGTAATTATATGTTTACTCTTTGTTAAGTCATTTAACTTCATTTAAATACATATAATATAAGTTTGAGAATGTTTCTGCGTAGTAGCGTTGCTCGACCGTGGGGTTGATGGCCGGGGAGTTACACTATTAGTTGGATGTCAAAGCTACATAGCATTGCTGCTTTATCCACTACAGAAGCAGAATACATTGTTGCTTCACATGCTTGCAAAGAGGTGGTTTGGTTAAAAGGTTTGTTTAGTGAGTTTGGAAGGATGCATGACAAAGTAAATCTACTTTGTAATAGTCAAAGTGCTATTCATTTGGCCAAGAATCGAGCCTACCACAGTAAAACGAAACATATTCCTATTAATTACCATTTTGTAAGACAGGTCATCAATGAAGGTGGAGTTTCTCTTCCTATTAATTACCATTTTGTAAGACAGGTCATCAATGAAGGTGGAGTTTCTCTTGAAAAGGTTCATACAAAAGAGAACTACGCAGATATGTTCACAAAACCAGTACTTTTAGAGAAGCTACGATGTTGCTTGGCTTCTCTTGGCTTGCAGAAATGGTGATGAACAAAAGAAGAAGCAAGGTATGAGGTTAATTGTTGTCAAGGTGGAGATTGTTGGAATCTCGTGACAACTAATTCCTCCACAATTGGATTTTAGATCCTATTATTGAGCACTGGTTGTAAATAATTAGACTAAGTTAGAATTTGGATATGACCGCATTCAATAATTAGTTTCTTGTTTAAATTACTATAAATTTGTGTATGCCCAAAGGTGGGGGAACCAAGTAAATCTTGAGTTATATGTGTGATATGTTTCTTTGTTATTTTCCACTGCATATTTTATGGTGGCTGCATTGTTAACAAATAGAAGCATGACTATCTACAATGCTTGCTTTTATTGACTTCTAATGTCCATAGGTTTTGAAGCTTCTTTTAGTTTGGATGTGTTTTTTTGGACATCTACCCATTCACAACAAAAGTTTATCTTATATTCACAACAAAAATTAATAAAAACATATACAATACATAATATTTAAATGAAAGATAAACATAAATATAAAATATCATAGAATTTATTTTTTTTAAATAAACTTGTCATAAAAAAATAAAAATAAAAATTGATCCACTTGTCTAAGTGCAAGTCAATTTTATACTCTACTTCTTCGACTACTTCTGATATATTGTTTGTATTTTACCATGGCAAGTTGTCGAGGTGGTTTGCATCAAATCACTTGACTTGTACTTCTGGTATATTGATTGCATTTGCCCATGGCAAGTTGTCGAGGTGATTTGTATCAAATCTCACTTGACTTATTCATGTAGTACTTTGGATATTTTTTACAATAAGATTGCTGGGATTCTGGACTGTGTTTGAGGGTATTTTCCAAATATGTGAAAAAAATGACCCATCTTTGAAATGAATAATATGTAAATAGAAAATGTTTTCCATTATAAATACAAACACCAAGCATATTATACAAATTTAAGCAATTTGCTTCCAAAAGAAATTGCTCAATGAATTGTTCATAAAATCTCTTCTTCATATGGAAGGAAAATTAGGAAAATAATATTTTCACACTATTAATCAGTACGTGATCTGTGGTTTGATATGGAACGCACAATTAAAACTTGTCAAAGGAAAAATCTCTACTATTTATGTCTACATCTTTTGAAGTACTGTGTTGTTCTGTAGCATCTTTGATAACCTGCGGAGGATATGCAGAAGATGCAACCATTTCCAGATTTGATGTCTCTATTTGCTTTGAAATGCGTTGTTCTTCTGTAGCTTTTGAGTACGACGGGG
>SNQJ01S0023741.1:36343-56198 GCA_010110895.2 Picea sitchensis | reverse complement strand
ATAGTGATGTTCAGGGGGGGTGTTGGAGTTACTTCACACACACCTAGGATTTCATTTTCCTAAGGTTTTTATTTGTTCATTAGTCATAATTAGTCATTATCTAGTCTCCTATATTTTAGGAGAGAATATTCCACATGGAGAATATTCTCTTTCAGTTCACACTTCAGTTTGACTAATTGAGTTGAGTTTAGATGTTGCAATGGGATCATCACCATGCAGCATTGGGATCATCACCATGCTAATTCGACCTTACCTTGGTATCATCACCAAAGTGGCGCCTTAGCCTTGATTCCTTGAGTTAACTCCTCACTACTTTCTATTCAGTTAGTTAACTAAAGACTAGTTGACTAGTTAACTCAACTAGGTGGGAGTTCACTCCCATAACTGCCTGAGAGACTAGAATAGGTGGAAGTTAACTCTCGTAACTATTATTGTGTGTCCAGATCACTCTATACCACCACTATGGTGACTTGGTTCACCTCAGTTCGAACTCATTAAGATATACAAAGTATATCATGTGTAAATTATTCATTATTCACAACGGTTAATGAGAATTATTCTATTCGTTCTCTCCTTCTTTTTCCAATTCTCTCTACAAATGTGTGTATCATTGTTTAGCTAGATCTATTCTGTGCAGGTCAACACATTTACACTGACCTGGTTTTTCCATGTTTCTACTGAAAACACCAACTACATGTGAAATGCTTACCATTTATCCATCGTAATCATCAAAATTACTACTAGCATATAATACTCGAGACTTATAACCCTTTTCTTCTTCATCAATTAGGACATAAACCTGAAGAGTATTTACAATGGAAAGCCAAAGGTATTTTACCAGTTTCACATTATTCATACTGAATTTCCTAAGTATATTCACCACATAATTCTGATGTGATAACCAATCTTACCATCCTTCCTGTCTCTGTGTATTCTCATGCCCAAGATTTATTTTGCTGCTTCCAGATCCTTCACAAAAAACGTCCTAAACAACTGAGCCAACCTCTTGACCTCAACCATGCTTGTGCTTGCAACAAGCATAACATATAACACGAATATAATGAATATACCATAAACACAATGGTTATACTCACTTCTTGTAAAATTTGGCTCACCATGAAGGAATCAAACATCTTGTACCATTTTCCTAGCATTCTTCAGGCCATACAATGAATTTTTGAGTTTGCAAAAAAATATTTTGTTGTTATTCTGAACTAACCGTTTTGGTTGTTCCATATACATCAAAGATGATTTTAAGGATGAAAATCTATTTTAAAATGTAGAAACCTCGGCTAATCTTGCTAATCCTTCATATGCCAACTATAAAATGTTTGGCAATGTTTTTGTAAAAATATTCAAATTTCTAAGGATTTTATATAGTTTGTATAAAATTTTGGCGATTTTTAAGGTAAAATAATTTTATCCTATAGATTTTGGGAGGATAATTTTTTGAATAGCGAATCTTTTTTTGGGACAAACCTTATAAAATATAACATCTATGGGTATGCTTGTATATATAACATCTATCACTCAGTTACAAATACTAATCATGAATAGATGAAATAGTTACATGAACAGTTCATAAATAGATTGCATGCATGCGCATGCGCATGTGCATGTGCATGTGCATCTGCATGTGACTGCATGAGGAAATTTGTTGGCATGTTTCCAGCATCTTGATCATACAAAATACAGTGGAAATTAAACTCATGTAAATCAGAGTAGCAAAACGGAAATGATATATAGGTAAATCATAACTCTGATAGTGGACACTCATATTTCAAAAACTAATATGGGTGAATTTACATATTTCAAAAACTAGTCGACACTCATGTCTTGGAATTGAAGTGTCTGTATTTCTCTGACAAAAATGGAAAACAAGTATGCAATGACATGCATAGATCCAACTACAAAAACTGTGTCCTTTTTCCTCTTGGTATAGTCTCATACTTGAATACATTTGAAGCTTCTTGGTATAGTTTTGTACTACTTAAATAGATTGAAAAACAAAAAAGTGCAATTAGTCAAATAGATTACCTTGAACCAATTTCCCGTCTTTTCTCCTTCCAAGTGTGTTGTTGGGTAAACAAATTGTGTTACCATTACCAATGGATGAAACCAAGGATGGGGCCTCCCCCTTTGTCTTCATTGGAGTAACTCTTGGATTTGTCTCCTTTATCAGGTTTCCAACCGACATTGGAATTGGGAAGCCACTTTCTGGACAAAGGAGGAGAAGGTAAAATGCATGTTTTGGATCCGTATATGAACTAGGATTTGAGTCTGTATTTCACTAGCTTTGAATGGTTGTATTAGTTTTGTGGGTTGGCTTGGCTTGGATTTTTCTGTCTTGGCTTAACTTTCTGCTTATGGTTTTGTGTCTTGATCAAGAGAGTCAGGTGCTTTCCATAATGAAAATATTACCTAATTCTCATACTAAACCATAGGGTTCAAAGGACCTTCTATCCAACTCTTAGGGAAAACCTGGATGTGCTCATGATAATGAAAGGTCTTCATGAGGTAATTTTTATACCACAACCTTTAATCTCTACCTTCTTCACCCTACACTCAACTTAATTTCCTTTCTAAACTGTTGCTAGCTTTCTTCTAGTTGAAATACTAACAATCAATGCTATTATATCCATAAAAAATAGAGACCCTTGTTTCTTGAGTGCTTCTTAGCCTATTGTTGCTACAACAATGCAACTTCTCCTCTTTTAACTATGTTGTTTTGTTTTTTTACATACATCGTTTTCTAAAACTACCCTCTCTTCTATTGATATATTCCGAACAAAAGGATACAATAAAAATAGAAATATTAATTGCAATTAACTTTACATTTAAGATAACCCTGTATACATTCACTGGAGGAAAAAGTAAAATGGAAAGATCTAGATAAAATGAAAATTCTCATGCTTGAAAGGATTGACATAACATGTTGATGGATAGAAGAGAAGAAGACTCTACAGAGAATTAAATGAGGGTAGGTGTGATTAATTTCAACAATCCCTCTTAATCACAACTTCCATCTATGATACCCAAGTTATCTCTTTGATGCACAAAGCTTTTCTTTCTTAGTGATTTGGTGAAGATGTCTGCAAATTGTTCTTCTGACCTGCAATGTTCCAAAATGATTTTTCCATTGTTGATTAACTCCATAATGAAGTGATACCTTGTGTCAGTAGGTTTACTCTTTTTGTGAAAAACCAGGTGCTTTGACAATGCTATAGCTAAGTTTTTTTCACAATAGATTTTGTTTGCCTCTTCTTGTTCATGCCTCAATTCTTTCAAAATTATTCTCATCCATATTTCCTCACACATTTCCCTTGTAGATGTTACATATTTTTCTTCAGTAGATCAAAGAGTGACAATCAGTTGTTTCTTTGAATCCCAAGATACTACACTTGATCCAAAATGGAAAACATAATCAAAAGTTCTCTTCCTGTCATATATACTGCCCACACAATAACTATCAGTGTATCCAAATCAACTTGAAGTCACTTGACCTTGAGTAGAGTATTCCATAGTTCCTTGTTCCACTAACATATTTCAAAATTATTTTCCCTTCTTGCCAATAAGAAAGTTTTGGAACTCTATGAACCTTGAAATGAGACTAACAACAAACATTATCTCTGGCCTTGTGGATGCTAAATACATAATACTACCAACAAGTTGTTTGTACAAAGTTGATCAACTTTAGATCCTTTATCATCCTTTCTCAATTTCAAACCTATCACAATGTTGGGGCTTCTTTGCAATTCATTATGTTAAACCTCTTGAAAATTTCATTAGCATGCTTATATTGTGAAATGAATATACCTTTTTCATTTTGATTTACTTGTACACCAAGAAAGTACCTCATTAAACACAAGCCAATCATCATTAAACACAAGCCAGTCATCTCAAATTCCTTTTCATAGCTGATTTGAACATGTCAATTGATAAATCACCCATGAATATCAAATCATCAACATACAAGCAAACTATTGTAATCTCACCTTGCTCATTCATCTTGGTGTACAATGTAGGCTCATTTTTGCACCTATTGAAACCATTTTTCAAAAAATAACTATCAATTTTTCTTTACCAATCCCTTGGGGCTTGCTTAAGTCCATAGATTGCCTTCTTGAGTTTGTAAAATTTGTTTTCATGGCCCAAAATCTCATACCTATGTGGCTGCTCCACATAAATATTTTCTTCTAATAAACCATTTAAGAATGTTGATTTCACGTCCATTTGATATAGTTCACACTTTTTTTGAGTTGCTATGGATAATATTGTCCTCATGGTATCTAAACAGGATACCATTGCAAATGTCTCATTATAGTCTACCCCAGGTTGTTGTGAATAATTTTTTGCTACAAGCCTTTCCTTATGCTTTTTCACATCACCATTTACATTCAAGTTTGTCTTGTAAACCCACTTCACTCCTATTACCTCTTTTCCACGTGGAAGACTCACTAATTCCAATCTTTGATTCTTTTCTATAACATCTATTTCTTCATCCATTGCATTTACCAATTTCATTCTTTAATTGCTTCTTCAAAATGAATTGGATCATCTACATGTGTATATAAAGAAAAAAGAGAAGTCAAGCATGCATTGTTTTCACCTTCATTTTTCTCATAAATATCTCTTAAGATTCTAATTCTTCATCTCCTTAAGATTTCTTGTGTGGGGTTTGACATATCACTTGAACTTGTAGAATGTGGACTTGATGGTCGAACACCAAGAATACCAATTTGAGATGTTGTTTGTTGCACATTTCATGGAGTAATTTTACCACTTGGTTGAGCTTGGACGGGTGTGCAAGGATTCACATTGAAAGAGTACTTGCTGGTATAAAATCTTATTTTTCTTCTGGTCGTAAGTTGGCTACAATATTGATTGATTTATCCAGACTTTCATCCCATACTTCATGTTCTATGAACTGCACATCTTTATTGATTATTACTTTTTTGGTTATTGGATTGTGCAATTTCTATGCCTTTGATTCATCACTATGTCCCACAAATATGCATTTTTTTCCTTTGTTATCTAATTTTCTTCTGAACTTGTCTGGGACATGTGCATATGCTACACATACAAATACTCTCATGTGAGAAACATTATGTTTTTCTCCACTCCATGCTTGTTGGACCTTGACCGGGTTTTGTGGAAACGTTGGTTATGTTTGACCAATTTAGGGACTTCGACAGGTTGGTCGAAGATGGAGCGCCAGGCGAAAAAGAGATCGCAGGATCTCACCACCTTTTGCACACTTTTTGGGTTTAGGGTTTATGTAATGGGTATGGGATGTCGGCCCATGGGTTTTACCCATGCTTAGGCTCTTTTTGTAAAGTATAAATAGATATATAGGCGATGTAATAAACACACAAGATCTAAGTGATGTTGTTTTAAGTGTAAGCAATGTAAGTAGTAGATATAAGTGGTGTTGTGATAAGTGCAAGTGCTTATAAGAAGCTTGTGTAGATTGTAAGAAGGATTTGTGCTATAACCTATCTTGGGGAAGGAGGATCTGGCGAAGTGCGCACAGATCTCCTGTCCTATGCAGAGTAGGATTTTGTGGCTCTGTGCATGTAGATGATTGACAAACGACAATAAAGAGAAGAAGAGTTGGTGGACTTAGCCGCAGGCTGGAGGTGAACCGCGTATATCCTGTGTTGTGGTTGCTTTGTGCATTATGGTTGTTATATTGTTCATGTGTTTTATGCTTAGTGGAATAATGTATGTTTAGATACATCTGATATGATAGCTTAGTTCTTAGTCATGTGAATGAATGCTAGATCTGATTGATCTCTATATGCTATGTGCTTGAATGTGTTAGGTCTCGTTGAATACTGTGCTTATCTGTAATTAGGGTTTATCTGTGCTATGAATAAGGGATAAATATTAATGAATGACAACTGCTAAGTGCTTTGTTAAAGTGTTGCAATCACAGATCTATGTCCCAGCTACGTTGCAGACGCTTGAGTCCTACAACCACCCCTGCCTCTACCTCGAGTGAGACTTCATCTACTTCGTAGGTGTTGCCGAAAGGGCCGGTAGTTAAGGTTTTGTTGGTGCATTGTTGAAGGGTTGAACCCTGGGTCTACCCCTGTGCCAACAATGCTTCTTCCAGAATCATATTGACGACACTTTTAGTGGGACATCTATTCATAATATATGTTTCACATGCTACATCTTTAGCCCAATATGCATTTAACAAACATTTTTATTTTAACATGCTCCTTTCCATGTCCATGATTATTCTGTTTTTTCTTTGAGCTACTTCTTTTTGTTGAGGGGTGTACTCTGTGGTAAATTGTTTGTGAATTCCATTGTCTTTGAAAAGCCTTATGAATTCATTTGCAATGTGTTCACCACCCCTATCCGTTTTCAATGCTTTGATGTAAAGCTTTGCAATATTTATCTTTGCAACCTTAATTTATCATATCTTTGTAACTTGAATATACAGTGGTAATGTTAGTATAAAATTATCTAGATATTAAATCTATATTCAACACATAAAGAGCTTTTGGGCATGGACATGGACATTGCAATGTTACTATGGGTGTGAGAAGATAATGATTAAATTAATAAAGGGGTGAATTGATTTTTTTTAACAATATTAATTATTAATTATGGTTGGGAGAATTTAATACGTAAATAAATAAATAGATAGATTCATTTTCAAAGTTTCTATTCTTTTCCAAATTTTATTTATTTTTTGTTTTTAAAAATTAAAATTTTATTTAATTAATCAAGCTTAAATTATAAAATTTTATTTTTAATATTTTTGACTTATTTTAAAATCACATTAAAATAAAATATAAATAATTTTATTTTATTTATATTAAAAAACTAAATTTAAAAATAAACAATATAATTTTATTTATTCCAAAAAATTAAATTTAAAGAATAAAAGGAGAAATTTCTAATTTTAAATAATAACTTAACATGAATCACTCTAAGTGAAACAAACATTGGCATAAATCTTAAAAACTTTAAACTATCTATATAGTCCATTGAACCCTTATCATGAATCACTCTAAGTGAATCAAACATTGACATAAATATTAAAAATTTTAAACTATCTATATAGGCCATTGAACCCTAGATGTAATGTTTTATGCTCATATTTAAAAGACAAGTTATGTTTGTGTTTTTCTCCCTTTCCATTTGTGAAACTCATTTCATAATATTATTATGTGCTCTATGAAGCTCAAAACCATTGTTGGATCTTTTCTAGTTTGGTTTTAGAGTGGGTTTTATTTTGGCATTTGTGAGAAAAGAGTTTGTTTGGTAGCATCCAATGTTACATTGGGACATATCCCCAAGGGTTGGGGACCCGTTTTCCACACATTTAGGTTGTGGGTACTTTAATTAATATAAAATTTAGTTATGAAACTTTTATTAAAATTATAATTTTTTATTAATAAAATTATTGTTTTTAAAGTTAGTATTATACATTGTTAACATTTAAAATATACAATGATTTTCACTTAATTTTCGATTAAAATAATCAATATTCTTTTACATTATTATTTTAAATGCTTTGAAAACAATAAGTTCATAAATCATATAATTTTCTTTCAAAAGTGACAAGTGGATGGGGCTTTTATAGAAATTATATCTAATCATCAAATATAAGAATGACAACATCAATAAGTTGGCAGACATGATTTCAACACCACCCAACTCTGATGTACATAGAGACATTCATCCATGATGCATTCAAAGAGGCATACATAGAAGATGAGGACATTAAATAGGTATTTCAACAACTACAAGGCCAAGTTCATGTAGAAGAAGGTGACAATAAGGTCGATTCTCATCTCCAGAATGAGTTACTCTAAAATCTTGATGTTATAGCAAGATTTTCCTCACCCCATGCAAACTTGCATAGAGGGCCTTTTTCCATTTCCCTATGCAGACTTGAAGTCCCTTTTTGTAAATCCCAGAGCTAAAAACATTATTTTTCCACATATACGCACCCTACCTATAGTACAACATGCGTATACGTAGGTTGCACCACTACAAGTCACACACATCGAGATTTGTGCCCAAAATTAAAAAATGGTGTTGGGTTTCCATGTCACGTCATGAGATCCATGATCCTTGACCTTCCATATACTGGAAATGTTCCAAATCGACCCTTCAGTTCCACTTGAAGGCTACAAGTAGGCCAAATCTGAGCTATGGAAAAAGGACAAAATAATTCAACTTTGAGAGAAAAGTTACTTTGGAGAAATTATTCACTTCACATTGAGTTTGCATCCCTTTGTCCTTTAAGTCTGAACACATGGTTCAGCCCCCAAACGCTTCCCTACTTGATTGAGAATCTCATTGTCTCATATGAGCTTGCCTTTGGTGGAGGATTGAAGTGGTGGAGGCCCAACTGGAAGGAACTTAGCTTCTCAGTTTCGAACCGTGTCGACACAAAAGTTTGTAATTCATTCACTTTTGATGATTACATTTGAACATAAATAATCTTTTCTCGTCCAATTAATATCTTGTGAATATTTGAATTGTTATTCCATGGGCATATTTGTTATGAATGTTGATGAATTATGCTATTGAATGTGCTAACATTATATATTATCACCGTATGATTGCATTGCTTGGTTTTTGAGGACTAGTTGCAGGTATATTGCTTTGAGACAAGTGCTCAATGATGGACTTCATCAAATGTCTGGATGAGGTAGGCCTTTTATCTTGTCTTGCTAGCATATTTATATATATATCATACTTGATATTAGAGTTGATTTCTGCAGTCATTTCCGTCTGTTGTGGTTTACCCCTAGACATAGCATAATTTCCTTGTAACAGAATTGGTGACCATATTGGGGATACAATCTTCTTTTTTGGGGTTTGGAGTGTCTTTCTCCTTAGATTGCTCTCGGTTATATTGATTTTCTTGTCGTATGATTGCTTGACAACCTCTGTTCACTCTGAGTCTGAATTTCTTAGCCTTCTCCTTAGCCTGGCTGTGTTTTAACACATATACACAGGTTTTTTCCTGGCAGTTGCGTACATATGCGTGTTGTCCTCCTTCAAGAGGTGTATATATGTGATTTTCCCTTGGACAGTCATGTACATCACCCTTTGTTTCTTGGTTGCTAGGTTTGATGGTTGTTGGGTGGGTTTTGATGATTGTTGAGTCTTCTTGGGTCTTTGTTATGACTGTTACATGTCTGTGGAATGATAAGAAACCTTTCTTTGGTTGAATTTTTGGGCAATGCCTTTATCATCATCCTTTTCATTTGATTGTCCTTGCATCTTGGGCTAGGTGTTTTTCTCCTTGATATCCTACTTGGTTTGTCTTTGTTTACACATAGTAGAGTTTGTATATTAAGTTGTTGTTTAATCCTTGCATTTTCATTCCTTAATATTGAAAATACAAAAATATTAGGCATTTTACATTGCTGGCATTTTGATCCCTCGAGTCTTTATCATTTATCTTATTACATGTAAAAAAATATTGCATTTTATTTTAGAATTGCAGAACTGAATTGAGAATTCCATTTTGAAAAGCATATCATTTATTGAAAATTGAAGTTAGGACTTTGCATTGTATGCATATTCATTTATTTTACTTGTTGAGCCATAACATCACTAGTTTCACGACCACACCTTTTTGATTAAGAAAGGCCACTAAAAGTAACGCTATAATTTTAAATTGATTAGTAACAATTTTATCTTTATAGGGTGCACAAACTAGCTTAGGATTTAGAGCCTCATAATAATATTTTGTGAGTAAACTTGTCCAAGGCTATTAAATCAACATATGTGTCTCACTAAGGGAGTAGAGAAATGCATTGTATAGTAAATAATATTAGGAGGCTCCGCTTACACCGGAGTTAAGAACGAGGTCGCGTGAGGTTGGTTGAAGGGATTTCCCTCCGATACCTTCTTAGCATCATATATATTTGTGGGTATCTATTTGTATATGGGGATCTTGCTAGTTCCCTTACCTCTATGAGAGGCAGTGATTTCAAGGTTTAAGGCTTTGTTACCCTACCCATACGGTGGACCTGACTTACAAATGTTCTCCTGTGCATCAATTATACTATGGTTTCTTAGTTTCTTGACTTAGGTACCTCATAGATTACTTGCAAGGGTTATTCTGCAGGTACCCTGGGTCAGATAAGGGTCGAAAAACACACAACCTTTATGTAGGATTACCTATGTGGGGGTATCTTAACTATTGGTTGTTAAGCCCATGAGGGCCCTTATAACTGATTCTGATACCTCAGATATTTAGCAGAGGAGTCTTAGTCCCCTCTTGGGTGAGGCATATCTACTTTAGAGAGGGAGGTCCCTTTCAAGAACTTTATCATGTTTGTGTGCATATTGACCGTTTCATTATTTTTTATGTGCTCTTTGATTACTAGTTGGCCTTACAATTTGGTTTTTATATCTCGATTCTTGAGTCATCATGGACCTGAACCAACTTCCTCGTAGGCCTCACAACTTTTTATAGTTACCACCACATTTTGAGTATTTTCATTCTAAAAGGTGCATGGTTATCAAACGTGGTACACATACCTCCACTTATCAGACTTGTGATCATACAAGGATGAGTACTGAATCAGGTCATCAAGATATTGGGAGTCCTTCCACTCCCATACCTACTATAGCTAATAGTACCCCTTCAACACCTTCAACCACTATGGTTATAGTGTCAGAGGTGCCTATAATCCCCTATGCCCGTCCTATAGTGAATGCTCAACCTATAGCCACAAACCCTTTTGGGTCTCTTGGTCACTCACTAGGCTATAATGTTTATTCCATCCCTATGGCTTCTAGTCCTTTTGCCTATGGTATGCCAAACTTCACATCACAATTTTAAAACTCCATCACAACAACTGGCACAAATGATAGCATTGGAATTGGGGGCACAACTCCTCCACATACTCCATTCATGTTTGGTGCTACTCACATCCCTCAAATGAATCCTACTATTGGAGTCATTCCTCCTTTTAACCCCGAGTCTAATCCTGTTACTTCTAGATGGAGTAACCAACCTGACAGATAAGCTATTTCTTATGGTCTATCCTTTACACCCACCTCCTCTGTGTCAATTCCGAACAACATGTTTGGCATGATGAATCCACCTTTATCCTTCAGATTCATATCTGGAGGAGGTCAATTTCATACCTTGGGAAACCCCCGACCTAGATCCACTCCGACTGGGGGTAGTGTGTACAACCCCCATAAGAACATTCCTACTAGAATGGTGCCCAACCAACCCCTTGTGACTCATTCTGGAGGAGGGTATTATAATCCATGACATGGGCATGGTGCTTACCAGAACCTTGGATGGGATGTGATTCCCTAACCAAAATATTTCCAGGGAGCTTGGGGCTAGATGCTGCAACCTCGTCTCCCTTTTCTAGCCATGCCCAATCTTCCATAATTGTCTAATTTGATGAACGATATTGTGTTTCATGATCTGATATGGCCCCCCGTTCCCACCAATCTTCCTTCAGATATTCCAAAATTTGAAGGAAAGAATGGTGAGGATCATGGTGATCACGTTACTACTTTTCACCTTTGGTGCTCTTCGAATTATCTTAACGACAATTGTATTCAATTAAGATTGTTTCAATGCACCCTCATGGGGGTTTCCGTGAAATGGTATATTGAGCTACCTAGGGGGGCATATAGAACCTTTAGTTAGATTGTCTTAGTCTTCCTTAACAACTTCCAATTGCTGGTTTCTTATGATGTTGTCTTAGAAATTTTGTCGACCTTACACCTAGACAGAGCCACTCATAGCTTGGATCACATCTAGGAGTGGCGTAGACGAAAGAGGTTGATAAAGACCTACATACCCCCAAAATTCCTGCTAGAGTGGTTCCTTAAGTCTCTACAACATTATATTTCGAAGGGTGTTTCTACATTCGAGGTTACATGTGAGAAAGAAGTGATTTTTAAAGCCTATCATTTAGATCTTATATATGCACTAGTAGATATTGTAAAAAAATTGACATTCTATTTGTGGCGTTATGGACAAAATTGGCCATACTATCGAAAAATACAGGAAATTTTAATTTATTGCAACATTAACGTCTCTTTTGCCACATTGTCATCTCTCTTGCCACATTATCGTCTCTCTTTCCATGTTTTCCACATAGTCGTCTCTCTTGCCACATTTGGGACATAGTCGTCTCTCTTGCCATGTTTGTGAAGATAGTTGTCGCAGTCGTGACTTTGTGGAAACTAGGTTTTCCCCCTCCAACGGTCACCTAGTATTTTGACCAAGTCAACTTTAATTTGGTCAATGATCGTCAGAATTACGACATTATAAAATCTATAAATATGTTGCATTTTATGGATGTTGTGACAAGTTTTATATACTAACGACACTTCAAAAAGGGTTTGCAGGTCTTCTCGACTAGAGTACAACTATTAAAAGGCATTGTACTAGGGCTCTTCTCGTTTTGTTTTAATTTTCTGATCGGTTGAAGTTTAAAGGAAACAACTATTAAAAGACATTGTACTAGGGATAGAGTACATGATGGGAAATGATGACCTGTGAATGGGGCCAATGTTGAAATTTTTTCAAAATGTTTATGTATGACATCATACATCCTTGATTCTTGAAACCCTCTCATATCGTCAAGGCATGTGTCTAGTCTAACCATGTCAAATTTCGATGCATACATGTACATATTGAAGAAATTTCAACGTTGGCCCCATTGACTGCTCACTATGTGGAGTCAATGCATGACATTTTTGGTGGTTGAATTGGAAGTTCCATGACCTTTCAAGAGAGTTCCAACAAATATTCTACAGATGGAAATAATGACATTTGATAATGAGATGCCCATTATGAACATTGTTGCAAACTTGGACGATTTGAAAGATTATGTGGTCGGGACATCATACCTCCTTGAGTCTTGAAACCCTCCCATACGGTCAAGGCATGTGTCTAGTCTAACCATGTCAAATTTTGATGTATACAAGCACATATTGAAGAAATTTCAATGTTGGCCCCATTCACAAGTGTTGACTATGAGGGGTCAGTGCATGACATTTGTAGTGGTTGAATTGGAAGTTTCATGCCATTTCAAGAGAGTTCCAACAAATATTCTATGGATGGAAACAACAACAATTGAAAAATATGAGACTCCCCATGATGAACGTTGTTGCAAACATGGAAGATATTAAAGATTATGTGGCTGGAACATCAAACATCCTTGATTCTTGAAAACCTCCCATACTGTCAAGGCATGTGTCTAGTGTAACGATATCAAATTTCGATGCATACAGGTACATATTGAAGAAGTTTCAACGTTGGCCCCATTCACTAGTTCTCACTATGCGGGGTCAGTGCATGACATTTGTGGTGGTTGAATTGGAAGTTCCATGACATTTCAATAGAGTTCCAACAAATATTCTATAGATGGAAACAACGACATTTGAGAAATATGAGACGCCCCATTATGAACGTTGTTGCAAACATGGATGACCTAAAAAATTATGTGGCCAGGACATCAGGCATATTCTTTGAGTCTTGAAACCCTCTCATGCTGTCAAGTCATGTGTCTAGTCTAACCATGTCGAAGTTCAATGCATACATGCACAATTTGAAGAAATTTGAACGTTGGCCCCATTCACTGCTCACTATGGAGGGTCGGTGGAAGAAATTTCAATATGCTCATTCACTTTCAAGGCAAACCCCATTCACTATTCTCACTATGAAACATCCATTATATTTAACATTTATGCAAACATGGATGATCTCAAATATTATGCGGGGACATCAAACATCCGTAAGTATCGAAACCCTCCCATACCTTCAAGGAAACTATCTAGTTTAACCATGTCAAATTTCGATGCACACGGGCACGAATTGAAAACATTTCAACGTTGGCCCCATTCACTGCTCACTCTGCGGGGTCAGTGGAAGAAATTTATGATGGGTGTATTTGAAGTTCCATAACAAATTTCAAGATAGTTCCGACAACGATTCTATAGAAGGGAATGTCGAATGATGACAATGAGAGGTGCAACATGATGAACGCTGATGAAAATGTGGGCGATCTCAAAGAGTATGTGGGGACATCATACATCCTTAAGTATTTAAACCCTCCTGTACCGTCAAGACATGTGTCTAGTCTAACCATGTTGAATTTTGATGTATACATGCACAGTTTGAAGAAATTTCAACCTTGTCCCCATTCACTACTCACTATGCGGGGTCGGTGCAAGATGAAATTTGTGTTGGGTGAATGAAAATAGTAATAAAAATGATGAGATGATGACATCGTCCTTTGAAGAATCCGTGAGTGAATATTATGAGCTTATGACATTGTTCTCACCAACATATGTCCACTTAGTCGCAATGACACATCTTTCATATCCTCCAACATTAAAGAAATCCCAACATTATCAGGGAGTTTAAACATTTTCAATAAGTGTGAGTCAGTCATGCATTCTCCTACCTCATGGAAATTATCTTGTGATCATTCTCACCATTATTCACATAACCCCCACACTATATTCCCCTTAGGTACTCAAAAATCCAAATTTAGAAATGACCAAAACTAATGAAACAATGAGGAAATAAGAAACCTTGGAAGAGATGTAGATGGTTGTAGATAAGCATAGAGACAAGGAAAATTAGAAAACCTTTAACCCCATGCCCATGAAATAGTTTCTTATTAAATATTTTAAGAGTTAAGGCAATACTCCACTATGTTTCCCATAAAGCAATCAATGGTCGGTGCAAGATGACATTGGTGGGTGAACTGAAGCTTCTGTGACATCAAATCAACTTGGTAATTCAATAATCAAACCATCCTTAAGTATTATGCGGTGACATAAAAAATCCTTAAGTATCGAAACCCTCCCATACCTTAACCCCATTCCTTTATAAAAATTAGAAAACCTTTAACCAAGTATCTAGTTAGTGATAGTTGGAAGAAATTAGAGTGGCGTTGTGATGATCCAACTCAATACAAAAGTTTACCTCATTACAACTTGAAAGAATGTTTCCACCAAACTACTCATTCACAAGAGAAAATTGTCATTGAATTGCTCATCCAATGGAGGAGGGAAAGAATACATATCCTTGTGATATTGTGCACCCACTGGAATATTAGTACCATGACATATCAAAGATGATCCCCATTATGCCCATTATGAACGTTGCTGCAAACATGGATGATCTCAAAGATTATGTGGTCGGGACATCATAC
Source organism: Picea sitchensis (assembly GCA_010110895.2). Classification (NCBI taxonomy): domain Eukaryota; kingdom Viridiplantae; phylum Streptophyta; class Pinopsida; order Pinales; family Pinaceae; genus Picea; species Picea sitchensis. The sequence goes on along the minus strand of SNQJ01S0023741.1, from coordinate 41,010 downwards.
CTCCTTGAGTCTTGAAACCCTCCCATACCATCAAGGCATGTGTCTAGTCTAACCATGTCAAATTTCGATGCATACAGGCACATATTGAAGAAATTTCAATGTTGGCCCATTCACTAGTGTTGACTATGTGGGGTCGGTGCATGACATTTGTGGTGGTTGAATTGGAAGTTCCATGACATTTCAAGAGAGTTCCAACAAAGATTCTATGAATGGAAACAATGACATTTGACAAATATGAGACACCCCATTATGAACATTGTTGCAAACATGGACGATATCAAAGATTATGTGGCCAGGACATCAAACAACCTTGATTCTTGAAACCCTCCCATACCTTCAAGGCATGTGTCTAGTCTAACCATGTCAAATTTCGATGCATACAGGCACATATTGAAGACATTTCAACGTTGGCCCCATTCACTAGTACTTCTCTAATGAAGAGGATTGTGCCTCTCTAATGAGTGTGAGGTCTCTTAATGTGTCACACTCATTATAGAGGCACAATCCTCATATATGGTGCTCATTTAGGCACATATAAAGGAAAGTGGGATTTGTGTGATGGCCCAAATCCTAATGCATGACTTTTTTGAAGCATATAAAGTAAATTGTATTGCTCAATTCCATGGATTTTAGCCTTCGACAATGGAATAGGCCCTAACAACCATCCATGGTGTGCCAATCCTTGAAATGATAACCATATGTCACTCATGGATTAAATATTATAGGGCCCTATATATGGAACATTAACCCGATGAGTAAATGTAGTTGTCGCAATTTTTAGAAATTTACATCACATTATCATTCCAACGAAATACATGATAATATTGCAAGAATCACATACATGCATTTTAATTGAAGTTAAACACATGCATATACTTCTCTTTGAAACTGTAGTAGCTCCACCAAATACGTCGAGACCTTCCACGAACCTCCCAACCTTATACCACATTGTTCATCATGCTCAACAATGGGTCACCCCCAAGCTGGGACTAAGCTCCACCCAAGGCAAGAGAATCCTATACTAGGTTGATGTTACAGGAAAACTGCACAGAGAAACCAGAAGGATTCTCTCCAGGAGCCTTCTTATGCCCACTACTCATGGACTCTGATTCCCCACATGCCTTTTCCACCCGATAGTATACACCTTCACAAGTATAGTCCATCGGTGCTTCACCTCCCTGTCTTGGTCTCAGCAACATGCCAAATCAAGAATTCTCAAAGCTCCATAGTTGGTGCTGGACTCACTCTGGAAGAAAACCACTTCCCAACAGACTCTCTCACCTAGAGAGAAATGCTCATAGGCCTGAAAACTTGCCTCTTCTACCACCTGCCTGACAACCCAGTTCTTCAGCCAATTTTGACTCATCTCCAGCAAGGTACGGGTGACAATAAAGGTAATTGGTCAACACCACTGAGGAAAACATAAGGTTGAAAACCAAAGACAGTTTAGGTGCGGACTCGACTCTGCAGGAGTAGATAGGTTAGGCTTACAAAACACACAGGTGACACAACTCAATCCATGGTTTTTCCACTGGTTTTCAAGGTGCGTGACAAGGAATTCACACAGAGTTCGAGCCTAGAGTCAACAGTTCAGATAGAGGGTGTATCATCTTCTCGAGAAAACATCACAGGCCTCAGGTTTCAGAGCTATGTGAGGGTATTCATGCAAAGATCAGAGAGAATTCACGATTTCAGACAGTCAATGACATAATGGAGGAGGAACCCCAAACTTAGCTAATGCTTCAGCTTTTAAGCTCATGTGTTGAGGTCGACACTTGTCTTCCTGGAGCCGCATGCATTCCCTTTTGCACAAGTTGGAGCTGCATGCATTGCCCCTCCTAGGACTTAGGATAAAAACATGTTTTGTCACACAACTTTAGAATAATAATAAAATATTATTCACAAGGACTTAAGCCCCTAAGATTAGCTCCTCTTTCCAAACTTTCAACCCCTTTTCCCTTACCCAACCTGTGGAAGCTTAGTCCCCCTTCACTCTTTCTTCCTGGTTGGTCTACACGTAGTGATGTTCATATATTATATTAATGATATGCATAATTACATATACAAAATCAGGCTCCTGGCCTTAATACTTAGGCTCTTCGGCCTAGTAAACACATAATCCCACCAGCTTATCAATACTTGGCTCACCAACCTACAAAAAATAATTTACAGTTCATAAACATGATTACAACAGGGCTCATCCTTGGGGATATTACAAATAGCTCCACCTGCAAGAGTAAAGACATATCCTGAAGTTTGCCTCATTTTTTCCAAATCACCTGCAAAATCAGAATCAAAATATCCACAGACTAACTCACGACCACCGTTATAGGTGATACAATACTCACTTGTGCCCCTCATATATCGAAGCACCCATTTCACTATTTTCGAGTTCTCTTTACCTTGATTTTCAATATATCTGCTGACAACCCCAATTGGATGTGAAATGTCTTCTTTTGTACTAGGACATAAACTTGAAGAAAGCTTAAAATGGGAAGCGAAAGGTACAAAAACTGGTTTCACACTATTCATACCAAACCTCAAAAGTATTTTCTCGACATACTTCTATTGTGACAACCAAATCTTACCATCCCTTCCATCTCTGAATATATCCATGCCGAAAATCTGCTTTGTTGGGCCTAGATCTTTCATATCAAATGTCCTTGCCATTTGAGCCTTTAACTAGTTGATCTCAGTTATTCTTTTGCTTTCTAAAAGCATATCGTCAACATACAATACTAAGATAATGAATATATGATTATTCAATTTCTTAAAGTAAACAAAATGATCATACTCGCTCCTTGTATAATTATGGCTCATCATGAAACAGTCAAATTTCTTGTACCATTGTCTGGGCGACTGCCTTAGATCATACAATGATGTCTTGAGCTTGCAAAAAAAATTCTTGTTGCGATTATGAACGAACCCTTCAGGTTGGTCCATGTATATATCCTCATCCAAATGTCCATGTAAGAAATCAAGATTATCATCTAGCTTCTCCAACTCCAAATCAAGTAATGCAACCAATGCTAACACACTTCGAATTGAAACAATCTTAACAACTGGTGAAAAAATCTCATGAAAGTCAATACCTTCTTTCTACGAATATCCTTTCACAACCAGACTTGCTTTGTACCTTTCTACCTTATCATCAACACCCTTCTACAGCTTGTAGACCCACTTTCAACCTACAATTTTCTTGTCTCTTGGAATTTCTACCAGGTCCCATGTAGCATTCTTCGCCAAAGCATTCATTTCATCCTTCATTACTTCTTTTCATTTTTCACTGTTAGAACCCTCCAGAGCTTCCTGATAGCATGAAGGTTCATCACCATTACTACTTAAAGAAACTGATGAAACAAAATCATCATACATTCTTGGAGGAACTTTGACCTGTGTAGACCTCCTTAGGGAAATTTGTGGCTCATCCACAATTTGTTCATTGTCATCATCATCCATATTTTCCTCTACAAGAACCTCTTCATGAACCTCTTCAGAAAATTGTTCATGTTCACTTTCATCTGTAGTTGAATGAGTTTCAAACTGAATATGTTGATATTTCGGCTCAGGGGCCAGGAAACCATAAGGATTCCTGGGGCTAGGGAGCCAGAGAGGTTGTTCCTAGTTGGCTGAGAGGATAATCAGTTTGGGCAGGATTCATCAACATCAGGTTGAGCTTCAGTTCAACATCAGATTGAGGTAAATACATTTCATTATCATTATGTTCATTATTAAATTGTTGTTCATTATGTTCATTATGTTGTTGTTCATCATAATACTGTTGTTGTTTTTCATCATTATACTGTTAAAACTGTTAATTATTATGATGGTAAATAAAGAAGTAAATAAGGTAGAGTTTATGTATTTATATTTATGTTTTATGAGGATTTGTATGCACAAGTCTTAAACATGGTATCAAAGCGAAGCTTCAAAACTTGGACCAGGGCCTACCCACCTGTAAGAATGAAGGTTTAGGAATGTTGTTACAACAATAACCCGAAAATTTAAACAACCCTTAAATAGTTATATTGAAACCCTTTACAACAAATTATAAATGAAGCCTTGAAACCCTCTAACCACAACTAGTAAATAACCGGAAATAACCATGAAATCTTTATGGACATTCCATGAACTTGTTCACCTGTACAAGTGAAATCCTTGAAAGGATATATATATATGGGCCCAAGGGCCAAGCTCCAGCTCCATGCAACCTGCAAGCCAAGCACGGACTAAAAAAAAAAACAAAACAAATTTTAATACTTGTTGTAAATAAATAGAAATATATCTAAATATATATATCAAAATATACAGAAGTAAAAACAAAAACAAAAATATACATGTATAAAATAATTGGCACGAGGCTAGTGCCAAGCTCCAAGCGACAAGTGCCAAGCTTCAAGCCACGAAGGACGAGCCCACAAGTGCCCGAGGACCAACCTCCAATTCCATGAGCTAATGCACCAACATACCAAAGCGATCAACCAAGTTACATTGTTCGCTTAGTATTCAACACACAATTCAATGCCCAATGACCAAACGTGAATGTAACATCCCGCTCTGGCGCACTGACAAAACTTATTCTTTGAGGACACTTGCTCGCAAGTGATATGGATTTTTATGATGATGAACCACTTAACCGTGATGATGATGCGTCATGATTGATGACA
>SNQJ01S0023741.1:13791-34538 GCA_010110895.2 Picea sitchensis | reverse complement strand
TTTTATATTCGGCAAATTATTGTTATTGGTGATAATATGATGAGATTGTTGGGCATTATATTTTGCAATTTCGTTCAGCAATGATATTGTAGAGTTTGTTTATAATTTGATCATGTGTCACTGTAGTTATGATGTCAGGTGTTTTTGCATTGATATGAATTATGTGATGCTGTTAATTTCTTATTTCTTTAAAAAAAAAAAAAAAAAAAAGAAATTCCTATTGTACTTCGCTATTCATAGACGTAACGAAGGGGCCGTTACATTCAAACCAAGAGAAGGATCCAAGCACCTGAAACACAACACAATTCAACCGAGACCGAGCCAAGCACCTGCAACATAACACAATTTAGCAGCTAACACAAGCCCAATGCACAAGCACCAAGCCAACTCTGTTGCCACGGTGAAAATATGTTTTGACTGTACTGTGGGCCAATGACAATGGAGACGGTGGTACGTTTTCTCTGTATTCCATGATATGCCTGAGCCTCATCCCCAATCATTTTGCAGAGGACAATGAGATTTCAACATATAAGCTTAACACACCCAAAAAACAACTAAAAAGAGATTTAAAGATAAAGGAAGCTCTGGAACAAAGCAATCTTGGCCAAATAGTTTTGTTCGAGAACACTTAAGTCTGTATCACGTCCAACCCTCTCATCTTATTGGTCACTCTTAAAAGATTAAATCTTAGCATAGTGTATATTTAGCGAGGGCATATAATCATCGATCCCTCCATCGTTATCCTTCATGAAGAGATCTGGCCACATCTCAATGGTACTCCTTGGGTAGTGAATGGATACAGAAATTAGAATTTTGGGTTCCCCATTAATCACGAGAGCCTTATGGTCATATGTAATGCCGGATTCCACCCCACCCACAACTAACATCACACTCAAAAACATTAATGAAAACCCTTCAGTGCCCCATTTCTTTAGTTCATGTTGCAGACAGACGAAGCCCAATGTGAAGCTTCGCTATCTACTTACTGCACCCCAACCAATGCATTAACATGCCATGTATTACAAGTCAGAGCATAGCGCACAAGTTCCAAGCTCAAAGAGGAGATCCCATGGGTTTGATTTCATGCTCTACGCATCACATCCCAGTTCCCAAATGAAAATCCCACAACACGCAAGATCAAATTAGCGACCAAGACCAAGCGTCAAACGACCAAGAGAAGGGTATAATCCCACAACCCAACATTAGTCAGTCAAGACTAAGAACCCAAGCGCCACCAACATCATCAAACACCACAGGAGAATCCCACATGGGGGGTTTCTTTATCACAGCGTTGTGCCCAGGAGATCCCACAGCTCCATACCCATCAAGTTCTATTTCCATCCGCTCAAGCCTTACTCTGTGTGTAAATCTACTGCACTGCGCAACCATTGCAGAATGAGTGGGACGAGACTCGGGCTGTAGTTGTAGAATGGGAGAGGTGGAAGAGGAGGGAGATTTTGCGAAAGTTTTGTTTAGTGTAGGGTTCAAGAATTAAGAGTGGGGAGAGAAGGGCACGTGGGACTCATGTGAGGACCCATGATTCCCTACATTTAAAAATTTTAAATTATTTTTATTTTTTTTTAATCGTTATATTTCATTCTAATTAATTTTTTTTTTTTGTATTTGTTTGAATTTTAATTAGTGGTAATTACTTTAAAGCATTCTTTCAATTATAATTGTTTTTATTATTTAAAATAATTAAATCTTAAATGATTAATTTTAAATATTAAATTTTATTTCAAATTATTGATAATTAAGTACGTATTAATGTTAATAATTAGTGAGTAATTAATCTTAATAATTAAGTACATATTTAGTGATTAATTTCAATGATTAATTATGTTCAAGATGACATTAAATAGTGTTAAAAGAAAGTTTTAAGGACTTAAACCATGATAAAGAGGGAGGGGGCTTCATGCACGCTAAGAAGGTAAGTTAGAGAAATTGGCGAGTGTGGTACAGTGCTAGCGTAGCTAGCAAGGTAGAGAGTTAGTATATTTTCTAGATGAAGTTACTGAGCTTAGGGGCTTTCGACCACGACCTTTATCCACTTACCCTAAAGAGAGTAACATTTGTTTACAGACAAGTAAACAAAAATACGCCTAACGCTTTGTTTACAAGTATAAGTTGAGCAAATGTGAATTGCCTTAGACTCTTCCCTGACAAGAATTTGGTTTGATGTAGATTCAATTGTTCCAGATGGTTAGGACTCAAGGAAATCAAGGTCGAGGGGAATCGTCGCAAGGACCACCAATGTCAGCCCTGCCACCACCATCGCCTGAATTATGTCTCATTTTGCGCTCTTTGGAGGCTATTAATGAGACTTTAAATGGGAATCAACCAATAGGGGTAGAAGTGGAACCCACACCATCTGGAGTGGGTAACCCTGAAGTGTCGAGGTATTCAAGGGGAGGGCCTCCACCCGAGGACAACACTGGAGAACTACAAAAGATCAAACTTCCAGAGTTTGTCGGGGATCGTGCCAGTGAACGTGCATAGGCATGGTCGGAAGGAATGACATGATTTTTCTCCTTAAGAGACTATGATTCCACATCAAAGGAAAAAATAATGATCTTTTAGTTGAGGGAAAGTGCCTTGAACTAGTGGGGAAACCTAGAGAGGTAGTTGCACCTTACTCCAGACACCGTCTCATGGGAACTTTTTGAGGAAAGGTTCTAGAGGAAATATTTTTTGGCTTACTACGAGGAACATTAGGTGGGAGCATTTCATGCTCTAGTACAGGGAAAAAGGACCAGGGAAGAGTACAAGATCAGGTTCATGGAGTTGGTAAAATATGTTTCGTACATGGATAATGATCAACAACATGCAAAATTCTTTTTCTATGGGTTAAACCCTAAGATAAGGGCCATGGTACAGATGTGGAAACCGTCGTCAGTAGCAGAAGAAGTTGAAAATGCATGTTATGAAGAGGAACATATGAGCTTAAATGAAGGCATGAGATCGACCTTTCCACAACATCTTGGATTCATGGGGAAGGCCCCTAAGACCTTCTCCAAGGGAGGGAGATCTAGGTCGCCTCCTTATGGAAATAGAGTCAAACCTAGGATAGTTGCTACAATTATTTCAATGGCATCAAGTGAAACATCCCACTCATCACCAATGACACAGACAGGTCCATGAGCTTCTCAGGGAGCAGTAAGTAGGGGCAGGGGCTCCAGGGGAAGGAACTCATTTCAGAGACCATCATAAAGCAATGTGTAGGTTCCATCTCGTGTTACATGTTGGGTATGTGGAGGACCCCATTACCAACATGATTGCCCAGAGTTGCAAGCAGGATTTGTGCATAGAGAAGGAAAGGCCCGGATGGGAAGAGAAAGTAGTAGCCACCAAATTTATGCAGTGGTGAATAATCAATAGGAAGAACATCAATACATGGTGGTGGAGTCATGAGGTATGCTAAATCATGTCAATGTTAAAATTTTATTTGATTATGGTGCTACAGATAGTTTCATTTCACCATCTGCATTAGAACAAAGTGGTTTGGCATCCTACAAGCACGATGACTTTAAACAAGTCGAGATGGCTTCGAGGGAAAAACAAGCGGTAGGACCTAGTGTTGATAATTGTCTACTAGACCTGGGAGTGTGTACTACTAGGTTTAAGGTATACGTCACTACTCTTGGGATGTATGACCTAATCATTGGAATGGATTGGTTAGAAGCCCATCAAGATATGGTATATTGGTTCGCAAAAAGGGTTCTTTGTGTTGACGATGAAGGAAGGCCAGTAGAGATCCATGGTGTATGGAGAAAGGTGTCTCTATTCTTTATCTCAAATATGAAGGTTAAATGTTGCATGAGGCAAGGGTGTCGACTATATATAGTGGAAGAAGTCAGCGAAAGGAAAGGACCCTCCTTGGATCAGTACCGAGTGTTGTCGGAGTTTAAGGATGTTTTTCCGAAAGGGTTGCCAGGGTTAGCTCCTGAGAGGGAGCTTGATTTTACTATTGAGCTAAAACCTAGTGCAGAGCCAATTTCCAAGACTCCGTATAGGATGACAACACCGTAACTTTGTGAGTTTCAGATGTAGTTGAAAGAACTACTCAACTTAGGACTAATAAGGCCTAGTGTCTCACCTTGGGGTGCACCGGTAATTTTTGTGAAGAAGAAGGATGGTTCCTTACGACTATGTATAGATTACAGGGACTTGAACCGTGCTACCGTGAAAAATAGGTACCCAATGCCACAGATAGATTATCTCTTTGATCAGATGAAAGGACCAAGGATATTCTCAAAAATTGACTTGTGATCAGGGTATCACTAGTTAAGGATTAAGGAAGGCGATATTCCTAAAACTACATTTCGAACTCGGTTTGGGAATTACGATTTCATTGTAGTACCTTTTGGTGTGACCAATGCACCAACAATATTCATGAGCCTCATGAATGGTGTATTTCAGAAGTACTTAGACTGCTTTGTACAGGTCTTTCTATATGATATCCTCATATATTTCAAGAACGAAAGAGAACATGAGGAACACTTGTGAGTGGTGTTGTCCTACATTAGAGAGAACAAATTGTATGGAAATTTGTCAAAGTGTTCTTTCTTATAGAAATAAATTCACTATTTAGGTCATATCATTTCCAGTGAAGGAATATCTGTGGACCCAGAAAAGGTAAAAACCATTATGGAATGGCCAGTGCCGAAAAATTCTCATGAGGTAAGAAGATTCATGGGGCTAGCAGGTTATTATGAGAGATTTGTGGAAGGGTTCTCTAAAATAGAAAAACCCATTACCACTCTGTAGCGCAAGGTGGTCAAGTATGAATGGACATAAGAATGCGATAGTGCATTCATCAAGCTTAAGAGGTTACTAACCAGTGCACCAATTCTACGAGTGTCGGATATGGAAAAAGACTTCACAGTTTGCACGGATGGCTCGAAGCAATGGTTGTGGGTCGTGCTAATGCAGAATGGAGGACTGATAGCGTATGCATTGAGGAAATTGAAGCAACACGAGGATATTTATGCTACTCATGATTTAGAGTTTGCAACTGTAATGCTAGCTTTGAAATTTTGGGGGCACTATCTAGTGGAGCGAAATTTTGAGCTCAAAACGGACCATGAAAGTTTAAAACATCTCTTCATGCAAAGGGATCTCAATGCCAGGCTAAGGCAATGGAGTGAGTTTATGAGTGAGTATGATTTTGGTATTTCGTACATCAAGGGAAAATGAAATGTGGTCGTGGATGCCTTGAGTAGGAGACCACATTTCTTCTTCTTGGTACCCTTAAAAGTCAATATGAGGGAGCATGTGTTTACTATTAATATGTCAAGGAAGGATTTACATCCTCGAAGGTGGGGATATTCGAAGCATTATATTGAAGGAAGCGCACAGAGCACTTTATTGTGTGCATCTGGGTGTGAAGAAAATGTACACAGACATGAAGCAACTTTTCTTCTGGGTCGGCATGAAGCACAATGTAGTCCATTTCGTTGCCAAGTTCCTATATTATCAACAAGTGAAACCCGACCACCACCACCTGGCAGGTCTCCTACAACCACATGATGTCCCTATGTCCAAGCGAGAAGTCATTTCTATGGATTATGTTGTGGGGTTGCCGCTCACATCACATATACACAATGCCTTTCTTGTGATAGTTGATAAGTTAACGAAGAGTGCTCATTTTATTTCGATTAGATACACTTACGATGCCAGTGATGTGGATGCATGTTTGTAAGTGAGGTCATCTGTTTGCATGGGATACAGAAGAAGATCAATGCATATAGGGACTCCAGATTGACTTTGAGGTTTTGGACAAGTTTTCAGTCAACGTTAGGGACTCAACTAAACTTAAGCACAAATTATCACCCTGAAACAGATGGGAAAACCAAGAGAGTAAATCAGTTTATGGAATACATGCTTAGGATGTATGTTATGGATAATCAAACCCATTGGGAGAAGTACGTACCTTTGGTAGAATTCACCTACAATAACAATTTTCATAGCTCCATCATAATGCCACCCTATGAAGATCTATATGGAAGGCCATGAAGAACACCATTGAGTTGGGAAAGATTAGAAGACCGAGTGACAGTTGGGACAGAATTGATTTAAGAGATGGAGGAACAGGTGATACATATTAGTCAGAGACTAAAGGAAGCATAAGATAGACAGAGAAGTTATGTTGATGCACATAGAACTTACCGAGGTTATAAAGTGGGAGAACAAGTTTTCATTTGTATCAGGCCTAATAAGAGTACCATTCGTTTTGGAAAGGGGACAAACTTGTCACCTACATTTATAGGATCATTCAAAATCCAAGAGAAAATTGGACCCATTGCCTATCGTCTCGTACTACCACCTCACTTGCATAAAACTCATAATGTTTTTCATGTATATGTTTTACGTCATTATGTTGCTGACGAAACTCATAAACTAAATTGGAAGGAATTGCAAGTATCAGATGTGAGAATCCTCACGGTAGAACCGTTACACATATTGGACCATAGAGTCTGACAGCTCAGGAACCATGTGGTAGACCAACTTAAGGTCTAGTGAGACAAGTATAGTCTAGGATATGCTACTTGGGAGGATGCCGAGACATTACAACAAGATCATCCCTCAATTACCTCGAGAATATGTTTCTCGAAGGTTGGGTGTATGTAACGCCACCGTTTGACTTAGACAACTAGGATTACCTTAGGCATAATCACCTTTACGTTGTATTCACTATGAAACTATTAATGATACACTTGAACTTTTAAGACATAGGAACCTATTTGAATATCAATTATATCAATGTTTAACGTTATTTGAATGATGATGGATATTATGCAATCTATTATGTGAATGTCAATTCTATGAATGTTTAACGTTATTTGAATGATGATGGATATTATGCAATCTACTATGTGAATGTCAATTCTATGAATGTTTAACGTTATTTGAATGATGATGGATATTATGCAATCTATTATGTGAATGTCAATTCTATGAATGTTTAACGTTATTTGAATGATGATGGATATTATACAATCTATTATGTGAATGTCAATTCTATGAATGTTTAATGCTATTTGAATGATGATGGATATTATGCAATCTAGTATGTGAATATCAATTCTATGAATGTTTAACGATATTTGAATGATGATGGATATTATGCAATATAGTATGTGAATGTCAATTCTATGAATGGTTAACGTTATTTGAATGATGATGAATATTATGCGATCTATTTCTAACTTAAAAATTTTGAAATCTAAATGAACGTCATTGACCTAAATTATTGTAATTAAGGGATTTTGTGAACATTTTAATTGGTTTATTATCTTTTATAAACTGAATAGTCTTGTTGATTGGATTGGACACATACAAGAATTACTATAGGTGTGATAATTATTGTCATTATTACATGCGCGAGACTTGTATGTGCTAGCTACACATGCATTTCTYGCACATGTACACTAGTATGTATAAGTTTTCTTTTTCTTACTTACTGATAATGTTGTTTATTGGATATGAATGTATGAACCATGTGTCATTTCCCTTGTATTGTAAATTACTCTAACTTCAGGATAAAGTTTCTTCAAGGGTGGGTGTATGTAACAACCCTAATTAATTCTTTAATTATCATGAATAATAAATTTTAGTTTAATAATATTAGTTTAATGAATTATTAAAATAGATTTTATGAAGACTGTGTTATAATATAATTGTTATTAGTAGTTGAACCAATTTATGGGAGGGATAAGGTGGTTGAGTGATTAATGAGGGGAAGGCACTTGGATTAGGGGGGAGAAGGAAGATAAGGGGGAGGAGAGGACTCGGGAAGGGGATATCTTTTTGGTTGAGTGATATTTTTTAATTTATGGCAAGGTGAGAAATTTGGAGAGGGAAAAGGAGAAGGGAGGAAATAGTTTGGGTTGCATCTGTTTTGCATTTGTTTTTCTTACAACTTACTTGAGGACTCTCACCTGGGCACGTGTTGCTAGGAATTTTGGGCTCGGGCGCGAGGAAACCGTAAGGAGTCTTGGGGCTAGGGAGTTAGAGAGGGTATTCCTAGGTGGCTGGGAGGATAATCAGTTTGGGAAGGATTCATCAATATTAAGTTGAGATTCAGTTCAACATCAGATTAGGTTGAGCTTCAATTTAGCATCAGATTGAGGTAAATACATTTCATTATCATTATGTTCATTATTATACTATTGTTCATTATGTTGTTGTTCATCATAATACTGTTGTTTTTGTTCATCATTATACTGTTAAAACTATAAGTTATTATGCTCGTAAATAAATCAGTAAATAAGATAGAGTTTTTGTATTTATATTTATGTTTTTTCAGGCTCTGTATGCATAGGCCTTACAAGATGATTCATCAAATATTACATCTCTGTTAATGGTGATATTGTGGGAAGTAGGATCCGATAACCTGTACCTCTTAATACCATCACCATATCCAACAAAGATAATTCTTTTTGATTTTGGATCTAATTTATAACGCTGATATTTCAAAATTAGAGCATAGGCTTCACAAACAAAAACTTTAAGATTAGAATAATTACAAGGGTGACATTTCCATACCTCATCAAGAATATTGAATTCTATTGTTGTTGATGGTGATCGATTCACCAGATAAAAAGTTGTATTTACTGCTTCTGCCCATAGTTCCTACTGCAAGTTGGTGTTACTAAGTATACTCCTTACTCTCTCTAGAAGAGTCATGTTCATGCATTCAAAAACTCCATTTTGTTGAGGAGTATAGCCAGTGGTTTTATGCCTATCAATCCTAAACTCTTTGCAATAGTTATCAAATTCCATTGATGTAAATTCACCACCATTATCAGTTCTTAAACATTTAATGGACCTACCAGTGCTCTTTTCCACTAAAGCTCTAAACCTCTTGAAAACAATAAACACATAAGGCTTTCTTTTCAACATATAGATGCACACCTTCCTAGAGAAATCATATATAAAAGTAAAAAAATATGATGATCCTCCATACGAAATAGTAGGGGATGGTCCCCAAACATCAGAATGGATATAGTCAAGGATTCCCTCACTGATGTGTCTTTTGATTTTAAATTTCTATTTATTTTGTTTTCCATAAATACATTGCTTTCAGAAATCTAACTTTAAAGATTTTAGTCTTGGAAGGGTCTTCTTTGGAGGCTTGTTGTCTCTTCCAAGAATCTGTATTCAGGTGTCCATATTTTCCAAAAAACCAACACTTAAGTTTGCTCTTCTTTCCCTTCAACTTTGACCGAGAGAAATCTCACTAAACATGTCCTCTTTCCTTAGGTCTTCCTCTGACCACCATCGCCTTAGATGTTGATGTTTCAAAATTTGATTTATTCCTTGTTTCCTCAGATAGTAAATCTCTAAAAATAACATCAAACTCAATACTTTATGTTGAACTGAAACTAATAGAGGTAACAAAGTGGTCCAATGACTTGGGAAAAGAACACAATAATGTAATTGCCTTATCTTCAGATTCAAATTTCAATCCCATGCTAGTCAAATGGACTAAAAGAGTATTCAAAGTATTTAAATGATCAACTATTTTCATACCTTCCTTCATGCGCAAACTATACAATTGTCTTTTCAGGAAGATCATGTTCATCAATAATTTCTTCATATACAAACTTTCCAACTTCGTCCATAAACCGGTTGTTGTCTTCTTCGTAAAAATGTTGAATAGAACATCATCGACCAAACACAGAATTATGGCACTCAATGCTCTCACATCGATCTCTTCCCACTCTTTGTCTGAAATGGTCGCGAGTTTCTTTGATTTTCCCAAAAGATCCTTCACCACGCCTTGTTGCACGAGCAGATCGTGCATCTTCAACTTCTAGATCTCAATTTTTTTTTTCCATTGAACTTCTCGATTTCAAACTTAGCACTCCGAGTTTTCTTCATTATCAAAAGAAGAAACTCAAAAAATCACTTCTTATACAACCAATCCCCTTTTCAAAATTATTTAAAAAATATTTTATACCTTTTACCAAATCCAAAAAATTCAACCTTTAAAAAACAATATTTTAATATCCCTTATGCATAAAGTATTCACACCATACCAGTTGCATTGAACCATTCAATTTCAATTCAACCATTCGACCATTTAAAATATTCATACCATTTAAATCTATGGAAATTTTTATATTGGAAGATTGACGCGCTCTGTGTATAGAGACCCCAATGCTGATTTTAATTTATAAAAATCTGTAAGGCCGGAGGAGGATAAACACTCCCTTCCCTAGGGGTTCCCAATGCTAATTTGGAAACAACGCTGCCTCCAGTATCTACACCTGCGTTGAAGTAAAAGTGCTCCTTCGACGACAGCTAATGCAACACAACTCTGATACCATTTGTTAACAGTGCAACCACCATAAAATATGCAGCGAACAATAACAAGGAAATAGATCACACATATAAGTCAGAGATTTACGTGGTTCGACCAACTTCAGGCTACGTCCACCAAGAAGGGTATTGTTTTATCTTATTGTTCATAATATGGAGAGTTACAACAGGCTCACACTCTCATATCTCACTGTCTCAGCCTCTATGGGTATACATAAATTTATAGTAATTTAAAAAAGAAACTGATTATTGAATGCGGTCATATCCAAATTCTAACTTAGTCTAATTAGTTACAACCAATTCTCAATAATAGGATCTAAAATCCAATTGTGGAGGAATTAGTTGTCACCAGAGTACAACACTATTCTAACAACAATTCTCTAGAACTTTTGTACAGGTATATGCCCAAGTATATAAAGGTAGCTTGGCCAATGGTCACAACTATAAAAAATGGGACAGTAAGGAGATTCCATTTCAAACGTTCAACAATGACACAAAATGTGCTTATCTCTGGAATGAGATTGTTAACCTGTTTTATTTTTTATTTTTTTGGAAGTGCTTACAATTTGGTATCTAAGATTTCATATTCATATATAAATATATATGAAATTTATTATTATTATTATTATTATTATTATATATATATATATATATATATATACCACTAAATTTTTACTCACAAAATTAAGCAAACATCATTATTGACTTGCAAATTTTAAAATTGTTATATATGATGGTTAAATAAGTCAAAATGAATAAATACCAATCAAAATTAACCCGTGATCAAAAGCATCAAAACTAGTTTTACTTGTACATATCTGATGGGTCTAATGCATCTGATGCATGAGATTCACAAGAAATATGCAATTGTGCACACACATGTGAATGCTTTTGGTCATTCATTCCAGTGGCATCTTCTATCCTTTTGGGATGACGATATCGGGAATGTCTTGTTCCCTCATCCATATCAACATCATCCGAAAAGTCATGGGAGAATAAGAGTGGAATTCCATCAACTTAAGGTACCTTCTAGAACTTCGATTAAGGAATTGGGAAGTGAAGCCACAACAACAATGGGAGGACCAATAATCAGAATCACTTCGACCAATAATCATAATTATTGGAGAAGGAGATTACTATAGGTGCATAAAGTCAGTATTATAGTATTCAATTGGGGTTGATTTCATATTAATGTTGACATCATATTACTTTGGCTGTTGACTATATAGAAAACTCAAAATTTTATTTTTTATATAATAATTTTATTTTTTCTTAGTAATCTCATTGGATTGAATAATAGATTTGATTTCTTGACTATTTCCAATATCTTTTTTCGTTATTCCTAATGTTTTCTCTTTGGTTTAGTGGATTAATCCCTCACATACAATGATATTGAATTGCATTTTTTTGTTCTTCCTAATGTTTTATCTTACATTGAATTACATTTTTTGTTCTTCCTAATGTCTTATCTTTGATTTCTTGGCTTAATCCCTCATATGCAATGATATCAAAACACATTTTTTTTCTTCCTAGTGTTTTATCTTTGATTTCTTGGATTAATCCTTCACATACAATGATATTGAATTACATTCTTAGATAACCTATACTTTATGCACTTTTATCTCAACTCTTTAAATATACTAATTTGATTGCATATAATCATTTTTTCAAATTAATGTTTTATCTTTGGTTTCTTAGATTAATCCCTCACATACAATGATATTGAATTACATTGTTAGATAACATGTACTTCTGAGATCTTTAAATATACTAATCTAATTGCAAATGATCATTTTGTCATTATATCAGCTCTTTAAATATACTAATATGATTATAAATGATCAGTTTGTCAGATTGTTGCATGGACTAATGTCTTTAGGAAGATACACCTATGTCAAGGGAAAATGCTCAATTTTCTTCAAAAGATTTATTAAAACAAGTTTTGGAAGGCTTTAAATAACTATGTAGCCATTGGCCATCTCCTCTCCACCATCTTGAGAGCACCATGTCACAATATGGCCTTAGCAATACTCATGATTTTCGTGTCCAAATCAAATTTTGAGCATGACCTTTGTGTCAAAGTCAAATTTTCAGATTCAAATTACTTGGAAGAGCAAATCGAATTTTTAAATTCAGACTACTCAGTTGGAGGAGCAAAGCCATAGTGGAGAAAATGGAAAGACACCTATTGTTGGAACCATACTGGTGCAATGTAACTGTACAACTATAGTACAACTGTAAGTCCTTCAATCTAAACATTGGCTCTCTTTACTCTATATCAAAAAAATGAATTTAGCTTACCAATCAACTAAATTTAGCTTGTGTATCAAAGTTGAGTTGTGGTTGAAACTAAATTTAGTTTTCCAATCAAACTAAATTTAGATTACCAATAAAATTTGAGTTGTTGTTGATTTTTATTTAGCTACAAATCATATCCACTATGTCCATCTCTCCTCAGTACATAAGTAAACTCAACAATAATTCAACAATTGTTGCCCCCAAATGTAAATATTTAAACATAAGAAATTTCTCATATACATAAGTAAACTTAATAGATGATCATATTGTGATGGAGATACAACCCTCCTCTTCATTGCCTCTTCGACTTCACCAGAAAATAACCTCATCAACTTCAACACAACATATTCATAGCTCTTTTTATAAGAGGCACTCTACCTATACATTGGTTTTTCATAATCGTTATACATCCCAACCTCCAAATTCTAAAAAAATTCAGGATTGATCATATTTAAATGTTTACTTTCATCCAAACTAATCAAGCTAAGGACCATGATCATATATTTGTGAGAAGTCTCAGATTGGAAATTATAATTGTTAAATTGTGTTAAATTTCATACAACACTATGATAAAATCGAGATACACATAAAATGGTATCTCCATATTTATCTTGTGTTATGCAGCAGAAGAAAAAGAAACCAACTATAACAAATCATAAGAAAGAAATATTAAACACACATTAAACCAAGCACAACAATCACACAATTGACATAGTGATTTATGTGGAAACCCAAATCAGGAAAAAACCATGGGCAATGATGATCGATCTTATTCAAGGGAGAATTACAATAGCCAATATCAGGTATACAACCATCCTCTCCTTAGACAATGTACTCGCTTGCACTTGCATTTTCATCTACCTCTATGGGTATGCTCGTATATATAACATCTATCACTCAGTTACACAAAATGATCATGAATAGATCACATAGTTACACAAACAGGTCATAAATAGATTGCATGCATGCGCATGTGCACGTCCATGTGCATCTGCATGTCATCGACATGTTACTGCATAAGGAAATTAATTGGCATGTTTCCAACAATCTCCACCTTGACTACAATTTACCTAATATATCATGCCCTTAATTAATTCATCCATCACCTTTCTTGCAAGAGAAGCCAAACACCATCACAACTCTGCAATGTCTCTAACAATACTGTTACGTGAACATGGCTGCATGATTCACTCCATCATGGACCATTCTTTCTCGATCAGTAACATGTATAATAGACAGATGTAGTTGTCTAAATCTCATGAATCATAATCACATACCAAATCACTGCAACCATTGTAGGTGATACTTGTGCTTTTGTGTTTGAAGCACCCATTTCCATGCTCTTGACCTAGTTTTTCCATGTGTCTACTGAAAACACCAACTACATGTGAAATTATTACCATTTCTCCATCATAATAATCAAACTTCCTACTAGCATATAATACTCTGCACTTATAACCCTTTTCTTCTTCATTGATTAGGACATAAACCTGAAGATAATTTACAATGGAAAACCAAATGGATTTTACCAGTTTCACATTATTCATACTGAATTTCCTAAGTATCTTCACCACATACTTTTGATGTGATAACCAAGCTTACCATCCTTCCTGTATTTGTGTATTCTCATGCCCAAGATTTATTTTGCTGCTTCCAGATCCTTCATAACAAACGTCCTCACCAACTGAGCCAACTTGTTGACCTCAACCACGCTTGTGCTTGCAACAAGCATAACATATAACACCAATATAATGAATATACCATAAACACAATGGTGATACTCACTTCTTGTAAAATTTGTCTCACCATGAAGGAATCGAACATCTTGTACCATTTTCCTAGCACTCTTCAGGCCATACAATGAATTTTTGAGTTTGCAAACAAATCTTTTGTTGTGATTCTGAACTAACCATTTTGGTTGTTCCATATACATCAAAGATGATTTTAAGGATGAAAATTTATTTTAAAATGTAGAAACCTCGACTAATCTTTCTAATCCTTCATATGCCAACTATAAAATGTTTGGCGATGTTTTTATAAAAATATTCAAATTTCTAAGGATTTTATATAGTTTGTATAAAGTTTTGGCGAATTTTTAGGTACAATAATTTTATCCTATAGATTTTGGGAGAATAATTTTTAGAATAGAAAATCTTTTTTTGGGACAAACCTTAGAAAATTATCCCATGAGCGAAATTTAGCCCCTAAAATCATCCCTAATATACATCCCCTTATCCAAAAAACTCCATGTAAAAAACTTTTAACATCTAATTGTACTATCACAACCAATGCTAACACAACATGAATAAAAACAAGCTTTTAACAATCGGTGAGAAACTTTCATGGAAATAAATACCTTTCAAATATCTTTCTGCTACCATCCATGCTTTGAACCTTTCATATTTTACTATGTTTGATTTTATAAAAGGAGATACATCAAACACTGCATCTATGTCCATGATGATTATGTGGGTAGTGGGATCCCACAGTCTGCACCCCTTAACATCATCACCATATCAAAGATCTACATGTTTGATTTGGGTCCTACTTAGACTATAGATAAAAAAAATAATCATCACAACCGAATAATTTCACATTTGAGTAATTACCAGATGACATGTTCATACCTCTTCCTGAATCTTCTTGTCTTTTGCAACCAATGGTGACCGAGTTACTAGATAGCACAACTTCTTTTGTCCACAACTATTGTTGCAACTTGGCATTATTGAACATGCCTATTCGATCCCAACTTCCTTGCAATACTTTCCAAGTTCCATGGATATGTACTTACCTTCATCATATGTTATCAAACACTTGAATGAACTGCCAATACATCAGCCTTTCTATAGACCCACCTTTCTCCACCTCGAACTTTTCATTCGAACAACTTTGACCAAATCTGGCCAAACCGTCCAAGTAAGCCTTCATCGCTTACCTTTAGGCCCATTTACAATGGAGTTCACCAAGCCTTTTATAGGCTTCATTACATGCAATCCATGGAAACGATACCACGAGATACCCAAAACACATGGACCCAAAAAACCACCTTCTTTGACCTAAAAACATATTTAACTCATTAACTCTTTCACCGAGTCAAGGTTAACCCAACATACATGCCCCCCCCCACAAATTCAATATACCTAAATCTATGTCTAGAATTTTCATAGGGGACCTGATAAGCCAGGGGTATGCATGCCTATCTAGGTCTTACAAACATATGCCCATTTACATGCAATCAATAATTTCTGCAACTTCAAAGTAAATATATATATATATTTTTATTTCATGGTGACTCAACCATCACCGCCTTGCACCTTCTATGTGAACACAGGTGGTGAGACACAACATACATACAAAACATCATCAACCATACCTATAGCTGAATTTTCTTCGATTGTGGAGTCCTCTTTGGATGCTTGTTGTCTTTTCCAATAATCCTTCTTGAGATGCCCATATTTTCCACAAAACCAACATTTTTCCTTACCTTTACTGTATTTTGATTTAGACCTGGTTGTACCTTTTTGATCTTTCCCTCCTTCTGTAGATTGACCTCTAACCACCATTGCTTATGTTGTTGAGGTTTCCTTACTGGATCTTCTCCTCCTCAGACAACAAAGCTCCCACAACAGTGTCATAATCAATGGTATATGTTGTACTAAACCACATATTTGTGACCATATGATCCTAAGACTCATGAAATGAACACAGTAGCATAACCGCCTTGTCCTCGTCTTTGAACTTTACTTCCATACTAGTTAATTGACAAATCGGAGTATTGAAAACATTCAAGTGATCAACAATTTTCATACCTTCTTTCATCCGCAAGCTATACAACTTCCTCTTCAATAAGATTCTATTTGACAAGTTCTTTGTCATATACAAACTCTCTAGTTTGGTCCACAAACCTGTTTTTGTCACCTCTTCAGCAATGTTAAACAACACCTCATCTTCCAGACACAAACAAATAGTATTGAGGGCTCTTGCATCCATATCCTCCCAGTCCTCATCTGCCATGCTTGCTAGTTTCTTTAACTTTCCATCCAAGGCCTTTTTCAATCCTTGTCGCATAAGAATATCCCACATCTTGAGTTTCCATAGTGCAAATCCATTCTTACCACTGAATTTTCCACCTCAAACTTAGAAATCTGCACTTTCGCCATTAGCAGAAAAAAAAACTTCAAAACCATTGCTTATAAAACCAAGACATTTATATGGAAAAATAACCTTATACTTAAAGATTGAACCCAAAACTAATGGTGAAAGGTTTTTAAAAATATTTAATAAATATTTTTATACCTTAATAAAACCTTTTACCAAATCCAAAAAAGTTCAACTCTTTAAAAATAATATTTAATATGCTCTCGGTGGAAAAATCTTTATATGGAATCCACCTTTAAACATCCACTCACTCTTTAATAATGGGGCGAAATTATACTCCACCTCACCCACTTGTTTTATTAAAAATTATTAAAGGTCATGTCCATGTCACCCTTAATAGACAAGAAACCTTTCATACCCTTTGAAAAAATTTAGTTTATACCACTCAAATACTTTTAAACCATGCAAAATGTTTTCTTAAATATTGACGCTCCTCTATGGGTGGAAAGGGAGCACTAGTTTTGAAATCAATGCTCCCTATGTGTGGATGGGGGAGCAAAGATTTTTCGGCGCTCTGTGGTGCACAAATTGTATGCACCGATTTCCCGAAAATTAGTATTTATTAAGTGTGAGAGTGTCGGTGAGCCTCTAACACTGTCTAGGGAGCATCGATGATCTAATACTCATTCAATATCATGCCTTCTTATGCTCACAGGAAACTTGCACACAAATTTCCTTGGCTCACCTGCAACACCTACTCAATTTACCTTGGCTCTGATACCAATTGTTGGGCAATGGAAGAAAAACGTAGAATAAAACCAGAGCATAAGAAAGAAATATTAAACAGGCATTAAACCAAACACAACAATCACACAATTGACACAGTGATTTATGTGGAAACCCAAATCGGGAAAAAACCACGGGAAATGATTATCGGTCTTCTTCAAGGGAGAATTACAATAGCCAATCTCAGGTATACAACCATCCTGTCCTCACACAATGTAATCTCTTTCACTCACATTGTCATCTACCTCTATGGGTATGCTTGTATATATAACATCTATCACTTCGTTACAAAAACTAATCATGAATAGATGAAATAGTTACACGAACATTTCATCAATAGATTGCATGCATGCGCATGTGCATGTGCATGTGACTGTATGAGGAAATTTGTTGGCATGTTTCCAACATCTTGATAATACAAAATACAGGGGAAATAAAACTCATGTAAATCCGATTAGCAAAATGAAAATGATATATAGGTAAATCATAAAACTGATAGTTAACCTTGTATTTATGAACTATGTGTGAATTTAGATATCTCAAAAAATAGTCGACACTCATGTCATGGAATTGAAGTGTCTGTATTTCTCCCACAAAAACGGAAAGCAAGTATGCAATGACATGCATAGATCCAACTGTAAAAACCATCTTCTTTTGCCTCTTGGTATAGTCTCATACTTGAATATATTGGAAGCTTCTTGGTATAGTCTCATACTACTTAAATAGATTGAAAAACCAAAATGTTCAATTAGTCAAATAGATTACCTTGAACCAATTTCCCCTCTTTTCTCCTTCCAAGTGAATTTTTGGGTAAACCAATTGTGTTACCTTTACCAATGAATGAACCCAAGGATGGGGCCTCCACCTTTCTCTTCATTGGAGTAACTCTTGGATTTGTCTAGTTTACCAGGTTTCCAACCGGCATTGGAATTGGGAAGCCACTTTTTGGATGAAGGAGGGGAAGGTAAAATGCGTGCTTTGGATTCGTACATGAACTAGGATTTGAGTGTGTATTTGACTAGCTCTGAATGGTTGTATTAGTTTTGTGCATTGGCTTGGCATAGATGGATTGGATTTTTCTATCTTGGATTAAATTTCTGGTTATAGTTTTGTGTCTTGATCAAGAGAGACTGGTGATTTCCATAATGAACATATTACCTGATTCTGATACTAGACCATAGGGTTCAAAGGACCTTCTATCCCACTCTTAGGGAAAACCTGGATGTGTTCATGATAATGAACGATCTTTGTCAGGTAATGTTTATACCACAACCCTTAATCTCTACCTTCTTCACCCTACACTCAAATTCATTTCCTTTCTGAACTGCTGCTCACTTTCTTCCAGTTGATATACTAACAATCAATGCTATTATATCCGTAAAAAATAGAGACCCTTGTTTCTTGAGTGCTTCTTAGCCTGTTCTTTCTACAACAGTGCAACTTCTCCTCTTTTTACTCTGTTGTTTTATTTTTTTACATACATAATTTTCTAAAACTACCCTCTCTTCTATTGATATATTCAGAACAAAAGGATACAATAAAAATAGAAATATTAATTGCAATTAACTTTTATAGTTAAGATGATCTTGTATACATTCACTGGAGGAAAAAGTAAAATGGAAAGGTCTAGAGAAAATGAAAATTCTCATGCTTGAAAGGATTGACACAACATGTTGATGGATAGAAGAGAAGAATACTCTACAAAGAATTAAATGAGGGTAGGTATGATTAATTTCAATACTCCCTCTTAATAAAAAATTCCATCTATGATACCCAAGTTATCTCTTTGATGCACACATATTTCCTTTCCCAGTGATTTGGTGAAGATGTGTGCAAATTGTTCTTCTGACCTGCAATGTTCCAAAATGATTTCTCCATTGTTTATTAACTCCCTAATGAAGTGATACCCGTTAGAATATAGAGGATTGTGCTCGTTTAACCATTGACGATACCCTCGTCACCCAACCATAGGCCTTAAGCCACCCTCCAAGCACCTTGACCTTGACCAAGAAGAGAATTTTGGTTGCAATCTATAGCCAAGAGAGGCTAAATGCACCAAGCAAAAGAATAGAAACTAAACTTAATAGATGATCCCACCCAGAAGCTAGTGCACCACTCTCCCATCTTTCCCATAAAACCTGCGCACCAAACTGCTGCTACCTGCAACTACCTGCGCAGATATTGCTCTCACTGCAAATGCTAAGATGAAAAATAATGAAACTGGCGCCCTGTATTTATAGTGGAATGGCCAGTCTAATTGGGGTCAACCTGCCCAATCTAACTGGGCCGACTTCTCCTTCTGGGCATCAATAAATTCAATATAAATATATTTGTTTAGCCGACAACTTGTCTAGGGTTTCCTTCAATTCTTTGCTTCCTTCTGGAGGATTCTAATCTCATCATAGGTCATAATAGAGGTTCATACCTCCCGAAGCTACCATAATATTAACACTCCCTCCTAGCTAGGGAGGTATGGTCTTGANCAAAATCACAAACTATCCTTAATAACAAATAGCAACCTGCATATAAACAATGTTATGATAAAAACTATATCATCTGGGCAAATCTTTCACTCACATCTGTGAGATCTGAAAGAATGCCTGCCACCACAGTAGTCTTCATTTGCCTAGAAACAATGTTATCATAAAACTGAATCAACTGGGCCAATCTTTCACTCATGTCTATGAGATCTGAAGAGTGTCTGCCCTCAGTATAGAATATCAACAATAATAATCTAAGCCAATCTTTCACTCACATCTGTGAGGTCTGAAATAATGTCTACCCTCATTGTAGAATATCAACACTGGGCTATCTGCCCCATTCTTCTCAACCAAGGAAGAAGGATTGTTTATGATTTATGAACCTGGACCATTTCCCACCCTGGGTCATTCTTCCGACACTAAACAAAGTGTAACCTGGAGAGAATGAGTCTTCCCTCGAGAAATTCTTGGACCATTCCTTACCCTCGGCCAGTCCTCTGACACTAAACAAAGTGTAACCTGGAGGGAATGAGTTGCCCTAAGGAATGACTGTCCTGGACTATTCTCCACCCTGGGCCATTCCTCGGACACCAAACAAGGTGTAGCCTGGAGAGAATGAGTCTGCCCTCAAGGAATAACTGTCCCTGATTGCTGAGCTTGAACTACTCCCCACCCTGGGCCATTCCTCCGACACCAAACAAGGTGTAGCCTGGAGAGAATGAGTCTACCCTCAAGGAGTAACTGTCCGGACCATTCCCC
>SNQJ01S0023741.1:0-11422 GCA_010110895.2 Picea sitchensis | reverse complement strand
TTTGGGCAGTTCTGTGTTTCAGCATCGGTCTGAAATACTATTCTGCAAATATGGACACTTATGCACTTCTAATCAATGGCTAGGTTCAAAAGTAATGTAAAGTATTATGCAAAACAAATTAAGCATATAGTGATGAGAAAGGATGTTGTATACCTTGGAGTGATCAGATGAAGTGATAATATGAGTCTAAATACAGGTGATGAAGGGTATAATAATGGCAAAAAGTATGAGCAAAAAGGTACAATATGTGGTCCCAACAGAAGCTCCATTATTGATTATCCACATATCGTCTTCAATTGTCCCAGCAAGTGCTAAGTAATGTAAGAGACTGATTGTTTCGCACATGTCTTCAGTTGACTGAAAACTGGTCATGCCTTGATCCAAAACTTCAACTGCGTCTTTTCTCTCTTTTGAGAAATTCAATAGGTGCACTGAGTTAGGGAACATCTCGATATCTTCTCCTTGAGCAAGATGCTCCATCACAAGGTGTCAGATATGTGAATTAGGGTTTCTACAACTGCTACTGCTAGTAACCCTAGCTGCAGTTCTTTGGAAGTTGCTCCTGCTAGTAACCCTAGCAACAGTTCCTCAATGAGCTCAATACCTAGTGGTTATGTTTGCTTCCAACATTTTAGGATGACTGAAGGGTGTGTGGGCCCATAACCTGTTAGAATATAGAGGATTGTGCTCATTTAACCATTGACGATACCCTCATCACCCAACCATAGGACTTAAGCCACCCTCCAAGCACCTTGACCTTGACCAAGAAGAGAATTTTGGCTGCAATATATAGCCAAGAGAGGATAAATGCACCAAGCAAAAGAATAGAAACTAAATTGAATAGATGATCCCACCTAGAAGCTAGCGCACCACTCTCCCAGCTTTCGCAGAAAACCTGCGCACCAAACTGCTGCTTCCTGCAACTACCTGCGCAGATATTGCTCTCACTGCAACTGCTGAGATGACAAATAATGAAACTAGGACCCTATATTTATAGTGGACTGGCGAGTCTAACTGGGGCTGACCTGGCCAATCTAACTGGGGCGACTTCTCCTTCTAGGCATCAATAAATTCAATATAAATATATTTGTTCAGCCGACAACTTGTCTAGGGTTTCCTTCAATTCTTTGCTTCCTTCCAGAGGATTCTAATCTCGTCATAGGTCATAATATAGGTTCATACCTCCCGAATCTACCATAATATTAACAATACCTTGTGTCAATAGGTTTACTCTTTTTGTGAAAAACTAGGTTCTTTGACAATGCTATAGTTGAGTTGTTGTCACAATACATATTTTTTTCCTGTGCTTGTTCATGCCTCAATTCTTTCAAAATTATTCTCATCCATATTTCCTGAAACGTTTCCCTTGTAGATGCTACATATTTTTCTTCAGCAGATCAAAGAGTGACAATCAGTTGTTTCTTTGAATCACAGATACTGCACTTGATCCAAAATGGAAAACATAATCAGAAGTTCTCTTCGTGTCATCTATACTACCCACACAATAAGTATTAGTGTATCCAAATCATCTTGAAGCTACTTGACCTTGAGTAGAGTACTCCATAGTTCCTTGTTCCACTAACATATTTCAAAATTGTTTTCCCTACTTGCCAATAAGAAACTTTTGGAACTCCATGAACCTTGAAATGAGACTAACAACAAACATTATCTCTAGCCTTGTGGATGCTAAATACATAATACTACCAACAAGTTGTTTATACATAGTTTAATCAACTTTAGATCCTTTATCATCCTTACTCAATTTCAAACCTGTCACAGTGTTGGGGCTTCTTTGCAGTTCATTATGTTAAACCTCTTCAAAATTTAATTAGCATGCTTAGATTGTGAAATGAATATACCTTTTTCATTTTGATTTACTTGTTTACCAATAAAATACCTCATTAAACACAAACCGGTCATCTCAAATTCCTTTTCATAGCTGATTTGAACATGTCAATTGATAAATCACCCATGAATATCAAATCATCAACATACAAGCAAAGTACTGTAATCTCACCTTGCTCATTCATCTTGGTGTACAATGTAGGCTCATTGTCGCACCTATTGAAATCATTTTTGAAAACATAACTATCAATTTTGCTATACCAATCACTTGGGGCTTGTTTAAGTCCATAGAGTGTCTTCTTGAGTTTGTAAAATTTGTTTTCATGGCCCAAAATCTCATACCTAGGTGGTTGCTCCACATAAATCTCTTCTTCTAAGAAACCATTTAAGAATGTTGATTTCACATCCATTTGATATACTTCCCACATTTTTTGAGTTACTATGGATAATATTGTCCTCATGGTATCTAAACGAGATACCATTGCAAATGTCTCATTATAGTCTACCCCAGGTTGTTGTGAATAACCTTTTTCTACAAGCCTTTCCTTATTCTTTTTCACATCACCATTTGCATTCAATTTTGTCTTGTAAACCCACTTCACTCCTATTATCTGTTTTCCAGGTGGAAGACTCACTAATTCCAATCTTTGATTCTTTTCTATAACATCTATTTCTTCATCCATTGCATTTACCAATTTCATTCCATAATTGTTTCTTCAAAATGAATTAGATCATCTACATGTGTATATAAAGAAAAAAGAGAAGTCAAGCCTCCATTGTTTTCACCTTCATTTTTCTCATAAATGTCTCTTAAGCTTCTAATTCTTCATCTTCTTAATATTTCTAGTGTGGGGTTTGACATATCACTTGAACTTGTAGAATGTGTACTTGATGGTCCAACACCAAGAATACCAATTTGAGATGGTGTTTGTTGGACATTTGATGGAGTAATTTTACCACTTGGTTGAGCTTGGATGGGTGTGGAAGGAGTCACATTGAAAGAGTACCTATTGGTATAAAATCTTATTTTTCTTTTGGTGGTAAGTTGGATGCAATATTGATTTCTTTATCCAAACTTCCATCCCATGCTTCATGCTCTATGAACTGCACATATTTATTGATTATTGTTTTTTTGGTTATTGGATTGTACAATTTCTATGCCTTTGATTCATCACTATATCCCACAAATATGCATTTTTCTCCTTTGTTATCTAAATTTCTTCTGAACTCATCTGGGACATGTGCATATTCTACACATACAAATACTCTCATGTGAGAAACATTATGTTTTTCTCCACTCCATTCTTGTTGGACCTTGACCAGGTTTTGTGGAAACGCTGGTTATGTTTGACCAATTTGGGGACTTTGACAGGCTGGTCAAAGATGGAGCGCCAGGCGAAGCGGAGATCACAGGATCTTGCCACCTTTTGCACACTTTTTGGGTTTAGGGTTTATGTAATGGGTATGGGATGTCGGCCCATGGGTTTTACCTATGCTTAGGGTCTTTTTGTAAAGTATAAATAGATATCTAGGCGATGTAAGAAACACACGAGATCTAAGTGATGTTGTGCTAAGTGCAAGCAATGTAAGTAGTAGATCTAAGTGGTGTCGTGATAAGTGAAAGTTCTTGTAAGAATCTCGTGTAGATTGTAAGAAGGCTTTGTACCGTAACCTATCTTGAGGAAGGAGGATCTGGCTAAGTGTGCGCAGATCTCATGTCCTATGAAGAGTAGGATTTTGTGCCTCTGTGCATGTAGATGATTGGAAAAAGAAAATAAAGAGAAGAAGAGTTGGTGGACGTAGCCCCAGGCTGGGGTGAACCAAGTATATCCTGTGTTGTGGTTGCTTTGTGCATTATGGTTGTTATATTGTTCATGTGATTTATGCTTAGTGCAATAATGTATATTTAGCTACATTTGATATGATAACTTAGTGCTTAGTCATGTGAATTAATGCTAGATCTAATTGATCTCTATATGCTATGTGCTTGAATGTATTAGGTCTCGTTGAATACTGCGTTTCTCTGTAATTAGGGTTTATCTGTGCTGTGAAAAAAGGATAAATACTAATGAATGACAACTACTAAGTGCTATATTAGAGTGTTGTAATAATAGATCTGTGTCCCAGCTAGGTTGCAGACGCTTGAGTCCTGAAACCACCCTGCCTCTACCTCGGGTGAGACTTCATCTACTTCGTAGGTGTTGCCGAAAGGGCTAGTAGTTAATGTTTTGTTGGTGCATTGAAGCATTGAACCCTAGGTATGCCCCTGTGCCAACAATGCTTCTTCCAGAATCATATTGATGACACTTTTAGTGGGACATCTATTCATAATATATGTTTCACATGTTACAGCTTTAGCCCAATATGCATTTAACAAACATTTTTATTTTAACATGCTCCTTGCCATGTCCATGATTATTCTGTTTTTTTTTTAGCTACTTCTTTTTGTTGAGGGGTGTACCTTGTGGTAAATTGTTTGTGAATTCCATTGTCTTTGAAAAACCTTATGAATTCATTTGCAATGTATTCACCACCCCTATCGGTTCTCAATGCTTTGATGTAATGCCTACTTTGCTTCTCCACAAGGTATTTGAATCGATGAAAATAATTAAACACTTCATTTTTATGCCTTATAAAGTAGACCAATGTTTTTCTCGTGTAGTATTCTATGAATGTCAATAAGTAGTAGCGTCCACCAATTGAGGGTGTTTGCATTGGTCCACAAAAATATGAATCAACAATCTCCAATGGTTTGTTTGCATGAATTAACTTCCTTGCTGGAAATGACTCCCTATTTTGTTTACCCAAAATTCAACCTTCACATATTCTATTTGGTTTTTCTATTAGTGGTAACCCATTTACCATTCTTTTCTTGTACAATAATTTTAAACCTCAAAAGTTTAGGTGTCCAAATCTTAGATGCAATAACCAATTTACATGTTTAATTTATGCTTGAAAGATTACTTGAGTTACTGTTGTAGTTTTCTCTTCATCCTCTTGTGAGTTTGTTGAAGGGGGTCCTTGAGCCAATTCTACCTTCAAGTCTGGTTTTAGCCTTAGGGGAAACATTATATTGTTTCTCATTTGGACTTTATCTATAAGTTGATTACTTGGAAATTTATCTAAAATTGTGCATTGTTTTTTTTTCTGAAAAAGATTCTATACCCTTTTTGAAGAAGCTGCATAATGCTCATCAAGATATGCTTCAACCCAAGAACAAAGAACACATCAGAAACAAGCATTTACTCCCCCATTTTGGTTAGAATATTGATGTTTCCTTTTCCCATAACTGAAATTTTATTATCATTCCCCAATGTGACATCTCATTTTACACTTTCATCCAAACTATTAAATATTTTTAGATTCCCTTTCATATGATTGTGGCAAACTGAGTCTAAAAACCATATATCCTTCTCATTTTCTTGGGAAACATTGCAAGCTATTAACATACTACCCGGATTTTGGTTTTCATCCAAACTATAAAATATTTTTAGATTCCATGTCATATGATTGTGGCAAAATGAGTCTAAAAACCATATATCCTTCCCATTTTGGTTTTCTTTGATAAAATTTGCATTTGTTGCCTAGAACCATATTGTTTCTTTCTACATTCATTTAAATAATGATAATATTTCTTACAAACGTTGAACTCAAGATTTATTATACCTTTGGCCTTGAAGTTGATTTTGAGTTGAGATTTGATTATTGAATTTCCGCTTGTATTTGATGTGATGGTTCTTCCACCTCTATTTGAACTTATACCTCTACATATGAAAGTTGATCTTCTCCTACCTCTACCATGCTTGATTAAGACTAGTGTCTTGTATGCATGATCCAAAGTTGCATTTTCTAATATGCTTAGTCTATCCTCGTGAGAAATGAGAGATGCATGTAGTTCATCAACCAAAATTTGTGAGAGGTTTTTTTGTCTCTTCTATGGCCACCACAATCGATTCAAATATTGTAGTCAAACTTCTTAAAATCTTTTCAACCACTTTCCTATCTTCAAAAGTTTCCTCATGCGATTTAATTTAGTTTATCAGTGCAATGTTTTGAGTAAAGAATGAGTCTATTGTATTTGATTATTTCATATATATGATCGCAATATCCCTTAGCATTTGTAGCTTAACTATCTTCAGCTTGGCCATTCCTTGGTAAGCCATTTGAAGAATATCCCATGCTTGTTTTGAATTTGAGTAATTTTTGGGTTTGTCAAACTTGTGCTTGGAGCTCCCATTGTTCACTGTAAATAACTTGTTGGATAATTCTTACCTCGAAAACCTTTTGAAAAACTTCAATTTTTCTGAATTTCGCTCTGATACCAGGTGAAGGGAAGAGAAGAGACTAGAAAGCAAAGCAAAACAAAGAACACAAATAACATACATAAAAGACAAGAACAAAGAGTAAAATGATTTATATTTTATATATTATTTATCTTACATACTTTGATTGCATAAAAAGTTATACAAAATGGTTGCATCACATTCACAAAAAATGAACAAAAATAGAAACCCTCTTTCTTGAATGCTTCTCAACTTGTTGCTACAACAATGCAACTTCTCCTCTTTTCACTGTGCTAAAACATATTGACAGCTAGGAGAGAAAAATACTCTATGGATAATTAAATGAGAGTAGGTGTGATTAATTTCAGCATTCATAGTAGGTGTGATCTTTGTATAATAACCTTGAAATAATACAAAGATGGAAAATTATTGTAAGCTAAATCACATCATGCTTTTCTTATCCATTACCTCCATGTCCAATTATTATCCATGAAAAAAGAAAAATAACATATATAATTTATTTTCATATTAACTAATAACCATTTTCTTCTAGACTACCTCCATGTCCAATTATTATCAAGAAAAAATACAAATAACATATATAATTTATTTTCAAATTAACAAAATACCCTATAAAACATTTTAACAAATTTCTGAATATTATAATAACACATTACATCTGTATTCATTATTCGATTCGAATCATAAATATAATCCCCAAAAACCACTATACCATTTTTTTCAAATTTAAGAAGCTTTGATATATTCACGCAAAAGCTTACATGGGAAATGCTTCCCTATAAAGAAGGTATCTGTTAAGTTAATATATTCAATTTTTAGCATTAAATATGCTGAAAAATATTCAATTGTTATTGATGGAACTTGACATGCCTGGAGTCGAGTTCTTTATATCTTTGTTCTCCTCTATACTCGTGTTTTTGGAACTTTTAGTTTTAAATTATTTAAATCGTTTTCTTTGAATATAAGTTAGTTGATTTTGATTGTGGGGTTTTAACACTCACAGGTATTGCGTTTCCCAACAGTGGCCTGCTTATAAAGAGCGTGTATAATGAGCTTTTATGTCAGTGTTAYTTGAACACAACGTCTTGGATTATTCTGTAAACACCTGTATTTACCTTTGCAACATTAGTTTACCATATCCTTTACAGTATTTATCTTTGCAACCTTAATTTATCATATCTTTTCCCCTTTTCCTTTTTTAAGTAGTACAAAAACTTGAATATGCACTGGTAATGTTAGTATAAAATTATCTAGATTTAATATCTATCTTCAACACGTAAAGAGCTTTTGGGCATGGACATGGCCACTGCAATGTTACTATGGGTGTGAGAAGATAATGATTAAATTAACAAAGGGTGAATTCATTTTTTTTTAAGAATATTAATTAGGGTTGTGAGAAGATAATGATTAAATTAATAAAGGGTGAATTCATTTTTTTTTAAGAATATTAATTAAGGTGGTAAGTATTTAATAAGTAAATTAATAAGTAGATAGATTTATTTTCAAAGGTGTCTATTCTATCCCTAATTTTACTTATCATGACTTATCATGAATCACTCTAACTGAAACAAACATTGACATAAATCTTAAAAAATTAAACTATCTATATAAACCCTTATCATGAATCACTCTAAGTGAATCAAACATTGACATAAATATTAAAAGTTTTAAACTATCTATATAAGTCATTGAACCCTAGATGTAATGTTTATGCTCATATTTAAAAGACAAATTATGTTTGTGTTTTTCTCCCTTCGCATTTGTGAAACTCATTTCATAATATTATTATGTGCTCTATGAAGCTCAAAACCATTGTTGGATCTTTTCTAGTTTGGTTTTAGAGTGGGTTTTATTTTGGCATTTGTGAGAAAAGAGCTTGTTTGGTAGGATCCAATGTTACATTGGGACATATCCTCAAGGGTTGGGGACCCATTTTCCACACATTTAGGATGTAGGTACTTTAATTAATATAAAATTTAGTTATGAAACTTTTATTAAAATTATAATTTTTTATTAATAAAATTATTGTTTTTAAAGTTAGTATTATACATTGTTAACATTTAAAATATACAACTATTTTCACTTAATTTTCGATTAAAATAATCAATATTCTTTTACATTATTATTTTAAATGCTTTGAAAACAATAAGTTCATAAATCATATAAATTTCTTTCAAAAGTTACAAGTGGATGGGGCTTTTATAGAAATTATATCTAATCATCAAATATAAGAATGACAACATCAATAAGTTGGGAGACATGCTTTCAACACCACCCAACTCTTATGCACATAGAGACATTCATCCATGATGCATACGAAGAGGCATACATAGAAGATGAGGACATTAAATAGGTATTTCAACAACTGCAAGGCCAAGTTCATGTAGAAAAAGGTGACAATAAGGCCGATTCTCATCTCCAGAATGAGTTACTCTAAAATCTTGATGTTATAGCAAGATTTTCCTCACCCCATGCAAACTTGCATAGAGGGCCTTTTTCCATTTCCCTATACAGACTTGAAGTCCCTTTTCGCAAATCCCGTAGCTAAAAACATCATTTTCCCACATATATGCTCCCTACCTATAGTACAACATGTGTATACCTAGGTTGCACCACTACAACTCACGTACATTGGGATTTGTGCCCAAAATTAAAAAATGGTGTTGGGTTTCCATGTCACGTCACGAGATCCATGATCCTTGACCTTCCATATACTGGAAATGCTCTGAATCGACCCTTCAGTTCCACTTGAAGGCTATAGATAGGCCAAATCTGATCTATGGAAAAAGGAGAGAAGAATTCAACTTTGAGAGAAAAGTTACTCTGGAGAAATTATTCACTTCACATTGAGTCTCTATCCCTTTGTCCTTTAAGTTTGAACACATGGTTCAGCCCCCAAGCTCTTCCCTACTTGATTGAGAACCTCATTGTCTCTCCTATATGAACTTTCCTTTGGTGGAGGATTGAAGTGGTGGAGGCCCAACTGGAAGGAACTTAGTTTCTCAGTTCCGAACCGTGTCGACACAAAAGTTTGTAATTCATTCACTTTTGATGATTGCATTTTAATAGAAATAATATTTTCTCATCCAATTAATATCTTGTGAATATTTGAATTGTTATTACATTGGCATACTTGTTATGAATGTTCATGGATTATTCTATCGAATGTGCTAACATTATATATTATCACCATATGATTGCATTGCTTAGTTGTTGAGGACTAGTTCCAGGTATATTGCTTTGAGTCAAGTGCTCAAAGGTGGACTTCATCGGATGTCTGGATGAGGTAGGTATTTTATCTTGTCTTGCTAGCATATTTGTATATATATCATACTTGAGATTATATTTGATTTCTGCAGTCATTTCCATGTGTTGTGGTTTACCCCTAGCCATAGAGATAATTTCCTCGTAACAATTGGAGACTATATTGGGGATATAATATTATTTTTTGGGGTTTGGAGTGTCTGTGTCCTTAGATTGCTCTTGGTTATATTAAGTTTCTTGCCGTATGATTGCTTGACAACCTCTGTTCACTCTGAGTCTGAATTTCTTAGCCTTTTCCTTAGCCTGACCGTGTTTTAACACATATACACACGTGTTTTCCTGGAAGTCGCGTACATACGCATGTTGTCCTCCTTCAAGAGGCGTATATATGTGCTTTTCCCTTGGACAGTCATGTACATCACCCTTTGTTTCTTGGTTGTTGGGTTTGATGGTTGTTGGGTGGGTTTTGATGATTGTTGAGTCTTCTTGGGTCTTTGTTAGGACTGTTAAGTGTCTGTGGAATGACAAGAAACTTTTCTTTGGTTGAATTTTTGGGTGATGCCTTTCTCATCATCCTTTTCAATTGATTGTCCTTGCATATTGGGCTGGGTGTTTTTCTCCTTGATATCCTACTTGGTTTGTCTTTGTTTACACACAATAGAGTTTTTATATCAAGTTGTTGTTCCATCCTTGCATTTTCATTCCTTTATATTGAAAATACAAAAACGTTACGCATTTTACATTGCTGGCATTTTGATGTCTCCAGTCTTTATCATTTATCTTAGTACATGTAAAACAATATTGCATTTTATTTTATAATTGCAGAACTGAATTGAGAATTGCATTTTGAAAAGCATATAATTTATTGAAAATTGAAGTTAAGACTTTGCATTGTATGCATATTCATTTATTTTACTTGTGGAGTCATAACATCAATAGTTTCATGACCACACCATTTTGAGTAAGAAAGGCCACTAAAAGTAACGCTATAATTTAAAATTGATTAGTAACAATTTTATCTTTCTAGGGTGCACAAACTAGCTTAGGATTTACAACTTTGGAATAAGATTTTGTGAGTAAACTTCTCCAAGGCTATTAAATCGACATATGTGTCTCACTAAGGTAGTGGATAAATCCATTTAATAATCAATAATATCAGGAGGCTCCGCTTACAACGGAGTTAAGCACAAGGTCACGTGAGGTTGGTTGAAGGGGTATCCCTCCGATACCTTCTTAGCGTTAGATATATTTCTAGGGATCTGTTTGTATATGGGGATCTTGCTAGTTCCCTTACCTCTGTGAGAGGCAGTGCTTTCAAGGTGTCAGGCTTTGTTACCCTTCCCATACAATGGACCTGAGTTACGACTGTTCTCATGTGCATCGGTTATACCATGGTTTCTTAGTTTCTTGACTTAGGTACTACATAGATTACTTACAAGGTTTATTCTGCAGGTACATGTTAGGCTCCAATCTACTGATGTAAATTAGAGTACAAATAATTGTCAATCCGGTGTTTGTAAGCCTTAGAGGCACATCCAAAATATATGGATTTAGAGATAGCTTTTATCTTTAATGGAAATAAACCAAAACCTATTCTAAGGGATGAATATGGAAGAGATGCTAAGCTTATGTTCATAATTCCTATTCATAGATCTCATAACAGTAATCAACAATTGTTTTCCTAAAGAGTATCAACAGTAAGCATTCAAGAGATGTTTGAACTAGTTCTAAGACTTATCAAAATGCTAGAATGACAAAACTCTTATTCAAGAGATGCATTCATTGTCTTCTTTCATTCATTAGCAACTATCATCAAATTAAATCAAAAGTACCGAAAGAATAAATAACTCAAAAAGCATTCATGACTATCTTAATGCTTGAAGGCAAACCACACATTGAATTCTTATTCAAGAAATCATTCACAATATGAGTAAGGCTTTGAAACATTAATCATATGAATTAGCTATGAAATTCATCTAACTACAACAAGATATGAATAAAACTCATCT
>SNQJ01S0023740.1:143068-154298 GCA_010110895.2 Picea sitchensis | reverse complement strand
CGCGTCGGTTCTGGAAAGATTTCAAATTTCTGTCATATCCCGTTATACGAGCTTGAACTACCATGATTGCTTGCTTCCACCAGCGCATGTCTCGGATCTTGTTGTGACGTGGGGTGATCACTTCATTATTTCGTGCATGCGTGCATAATGAGCACGTGAACCGTGTTTTATGCAGCTACGGCGTTTGGAGAATATCCATGTCATCAGGCTCGCATGCTACTTTCCACAGCACGCGAACTCTTCGGAAACCCCTGTTAGCTGCGGAAAGTGAATACTTTCCACAGCGCACCCTTTGATATGAAAACTCACTTTAGCTGCGGAAAGCAAAACAACGTGCCACATCATTAAAAAACGTTTCTTAGCGCGAAAGCCAGTACTCTCCGTATCGTGCCACGTGCGAACTGTCTGTCGAGCTTTTCGCGCCTCGTTACTTTCCACAGCACTTTGAACTGATAAAACAGCGATGTTAGCTGTTGAAAGCTATCGCTTTCCACAGCACACAATAGGCCCTGAAACATGACGTTAGTTGTTGAAAGCAAACAGTCATATTTTCGAAATGGAAGACTTTATTTTCGATTATTTCCTAAAACACACCAAAAACCAAATGTTTTCTGAACTGAAAAAACTCAAAAATGACTTGAAGCTACTACTGAAAGCTATGATATCCACCCAAAATTCGGCCGAAAGGACGGTTTCGTTTTGGGAGTTAACACAATGAGAAGGTGAATAGAAGGACACTACAACCATTGTAGCCTTGGCACAATACCCTTCTATCTAGTAGAATCAGATCAACAATATTATAGAAGACAATAAAGACATTTTGGCCTCACCTACAAGGATGCCTCCACACTACCCAATCAATAAAAGATATAACATAGCCCTTCATACTCCTCATGTTTCATATTCACCGATAGAGTCCTCCCACACTCGGGTAGATCATGTAGCTAAATCGGTTGAACAGATCCAACACCTCTAGCAACAGGTTCATAACAACCTTCAACAAGTTAAAAGAGACAACTTCTTCAGCAAGGCAAGCAACTCACCAAGGTTCACATTCAGCAAAAGCTTCCCCGGGACCTTGACACGATGGGGACCATTTATTCCTAAGGGGGGAGGATTGATCCATAAGGATATCGGTGGTCACCCACCTATTCCAATGGCTCAAAGAAAAGTTTTCCATTTTGCTAGTTTTTTACAGTTTTTCGAGTCTCAAAATTCTGGAGTCGTTTTGAGGCTCTAAAAGAATTTTTTTTGGAATTTTTGGGGGGAAGTTGTTTTATTTTACATGAACAAACCAATCATGTAATTTTTTCTTCTCGGATATACCTTTCTGACAAGGTATTGAATGCCCCAAACGGAGATCGTATGCAAAAGTTACGCCCCTGGGAAGTTGATATATCAACTACCCCCATCGGGGCCGACAAATCTTTTGGATTTTCATCTTTTGGGGTTACGGTTTTGGATTTTATTTGTGTTAAAAATGACTTTGGAGCCTCATTTTAATGGTCATCTTCCTGCAAATGAGTGTATCCATCACATCTCTTTTCAGATATAAGTTGTCACCATTCTAGCGAGTTTATTCACTCTGTATTTTTACAATTTATGTACATTTCTCTCATTAATAAAAATTGTGCATTATTATATATCTGTGTTTATTGCAATATCTATGTATATTTCATTGTTATATCGTTGCCTTTTTTTTATTCTCAAAATAACTTGGATCAATGGTATCAAAGTAGGCTACTCCTTTTCGTTTCTTGTGCATGTTCCCGACGAGGTTAGGATATAGATAGTTGGGTCTCGAGCTAGTTTCCCTTGAGGATAACCTCTCTTACCAACCTAAGTGGCCTCCAATGGTGGAAGAGAAGAGGAATGAGAGAGCAGAAGATCTCATCAATTTGTTTCTCGGGGAGCCCTCACGCAATAGAGGAATGAGATGTTGGAAAACATTTCCCAAATCCTTCAATGATTGCCGACAATAACAGGCATGTCTTCATCAAGAAGTCGCTTTGGAGACGCTACCTAATTCAAGGTACAAGTTAGTTTTGATATTCCCATATTTGAATATTATATCGATGCGGATGCTTTCGAAAATGGTTAAATTTTCTAGAAGGTTATTTCTCTATTCACAATTTTTCCGACAGAGAAAATATCACCTTTGTGCTCCTTAAGGCTCTCCTCCATATCAAACATTGGTAGGAAACTTATTGGGAGAAAAACTCCACAGAGGATTCTGGGATATTTGAGGTCGAGACCACTTCGGATATTTTTATGGATGTGGTCAAGGAGAAATATTACCTTGTGGGAAACTATGATGACCAGTACATGAGATGGACCACACTGCATCAAAAGTGGGACCAAACAATATCAGAGTTCACAAATACCTTACATACCTTGCGTACCAATCTGGGTTTCAAAGACTATGAGTGACATCTGGTTCTGAAATACCACGGGGCTCTATACAGGTACATTCAAAATGAAATGGAGTTTCTGGACATTCATCACTGGGAGTCGCTTATAGATTTGTTGTCAAAATTGAACAGAAATTTAAATAGAAGAGCAAGTGAGAATTTGGGTCTACAAATCTGCAACAACCAAAGTATGGTAAAGGAATCCCTAACTCAGAGAAAAAACAACCTCAAGACAACCAGTTCAAGCCACAAGAAAAGAAGAGCAATGGTAAGACGAACAAAGACACTAGGAAGTATTGTGACTTCCATAAAATCCCTTGGCACAACATCGATGAATGTCACTCGAAACATTCATTGATAGTTGAGCTCAGAGAAACAGATTTGATCCCTAAATTGGACTATGATTCAGAAAACAATAAAAGGTGAAAAATCATTGATTTATATCCCACTCCTACTATCACAACCACAACAATCCAACCAGAATAACCAGAGGATCCTAAGGAGGGGAGCGCCTTTTCCATTCACAAATGTGGGTGAAGGGGACCTCGTTGCATTTTATTGTTGATGGTGGAAGCTATAAGAACCTCATATCAACATAGGTCGTCAAGTAGTTGAATTTGTCGACAACACCACATTCGCAGCCATACAACATCGGATGGCTCCTCCATGGACACGATCTTCGTGTCAACCATCAATGCCGCATGTCATACGACATCAATCCCTTCAAGGATGAGGTACTGTGTGATGTTTCCCCACTAGAATTCTGTGATGTTTTGTTAGTCCATCCGTATATCTGGAAGCATCATGTTGTCTATGAGTCTTGACCCCGTAGTGTCATTGTTACTATAGGGGGTCATCTCTATGGGTTACTAGATGTAATTCTAATTATTTTCCCGCCATAGCAGTTCCTCAAAGTAATATCTCACACTCCAAAGTTTAGCCTCTTCACAATCCAATCAGAAGGTGAACAGAAGGGCATTACAACCACTATAGCCTCAGACCAAGACCCTTCTATCCAGCAGAAGCAGATCAACAATATTGTAGAAGAGCACAAAGACATTATGGCTTCACCTACAAGGATGCTTCCACAATTCCCAATCAAGCAAAGATATAACAGATCCCTTCATACTCCTCATGTTGCATCTTCACCAATGGAGTACTCCCACACTCGGGTAGATAATGTAGCTATATCAATTGAGCAGATCCAACCCCTCCAACAACAGGTTAATAACAACCTTCAACAAGCTAAGTGAGATAGCTTCTTCAACAAGGCAAGAATCTCACTAAGGTTCGGATTCAACAAAAGCTTCCTCGGGACCTTGACACAATGGGGACCATTGCTTCCTACGGGGCGAGGATTGATCCAAGTGGATATCGGTGGCCACCCACCTATTCCACTGGCTCAAAGAAAAGTTTTCCATTTTGGCAGATTTTTATAGTTTTTCGAATCCCAAACTTCCGGAGCCATTTTGAGGCCCTAAACGACGTTTTTTTGTACTTTTGGGGGGGCAGAGGCCTTTTAGAGCATGTCTTCACCACTTGTGGATTTTTTACTTCTCGAAAGTTGACGTATCAACTACCCCCATCAGCGCCCGCAAATATTCTGGATTTTCATCTTTCGGGGTTAGGGTGTTGGATTTAATTTATATTAAAAAGGTCTTTGGAGCCTCATTCTAATGATCGGCTTCCTGCAAATGAGCGTAGTCGTCACATCTCTTATCATATATAAGTTTCCAAATTTCTAGGGATTTTATTCACTCTGTATTTTTACAGTTTATGTACATTTTTCTCATTAATAAAAATTGTGCATTATTGTATCTCTGTGTTTATTGCAATATCTCTATATATTTCATTGTTATATCTTTGCCTTCATTTCATTCTCAAAATAATTCAGATCGGTGATATCAAAGCAGGCTACTCCTTTTCGTTTCTTGTGCATGTCCCCGACGAGGTCAGGATATAGAGAGTTGGGTCTCGAGCTAGTTTCCCTTGAAGATAACCGCTCATGTTAGCGCAAGCGGCCTCCCATGGTGGAAGAGAAGAGGAACGAGGGAGCAGAAAATCTCATCAATATGTTGCTTGTGG
The DNA here is from genome assembly GCA_010110895.2 of Picea sitchensis. Lineage (NCBI taxonomy): Eukaryota > Viridiplantae > Streptophyta > Pinopsida > Pinales > Pinaceae > Picea > Picea sitchensis. The sequence goes on along the minus strand of SNQJ01S0023740.1, from coordinate 149,802 downwards.
AATCCCTTGCGCAACAGAGGAACAAGATGTTGGATAATTTTACCCAAATCCTTCAACGGTTGCCGACAATAATAGGCATGTCTTTGTCAAACAGTCGCTTTCGATATGCTACCGCATTCAAGGTACAAGTTAATTTTTATATTCCCATATTTGAAGGTCGGATTGATGCGGATGCTTTGGAAAAATGGTTGAATCCGCTAAAAGGTTATTTCTATGTTGACATTTTTTCTGACAGAGAAAATATAACCTTCGTGCTCCTTAAGGCTCTCCCCCATGTCAAACATTGGTGGAAAACTTACTAGGAGAAAAATCCACAAAGGAGTCTAGAATATTTGGGGTTGAGCCCACTTGGGATATTTTTATGGATGCGATCAAGGAGTTATATTACCCTATGGGAAACTATGATGACCAGTACATGAGATGGAACACACTACATCAAAAGTGGGACCAAACAGTGTCGGATTTCACAAATACCTTCCATACCTTGCACACCAAGTTGGGTATCAAAGACTCTGAGCGGAATCTGGTTCTAAAATACTGCGGGGCTCTACATAGGTACATCCAAACCGAAATTGAGTTTCTGGACATCTCATCACTGGGATTCTCTTATAGATATGTTGTCAAAATTGAGCAAAAATTTAAATAGCATAACAAGTGGGAATTTGGGTCTGCAAATCCGCAACAACCAAAGTATGGTAAAGGTATACCTAACTCACAGAACAATCAACCTCAAGACAACCAGTCCAAACCACAAGAAAAGAAGAGCAATGGGAAGACGAAGAAGGACACTAGGAAGTGGTGTGACTTCCACAAAATCTATTGGCACAACACCGATGAATGTCGTTTGAAACATTAATTGGTAATTGAGCTCAAAGAAACTGAGTCGAGCCGTGACTTGGACTCTGATTCAGAAAACAATAAAAGGAGAAAAATCATTGATGCACAACCCACTGTTATTTTCATAACAAAAAATTCCAACCAGAAGAACCAAAGGATCCTGAGGAGGGGGAGTGCCTTTTCCATTCACAGATGTGGGTGAAGGGGACCCCGTTGCATTTTATTCTTGATAGCGAAAGCCAAAATAGAATCATCTCAGCATAGGTCATCAAGCAGTTGGATTTTTAGACAACACCACACATGAAACCATACAACATCATATGGCTCCGCCAAGGACACGATCTTCGTGTCAGCCAGCAATGTCGCTTGTCATACAGCATCAAGCCCTTCAAGGATGAGGTATTGTGCAATTTTCCCCCACTAGAAGTCTGTGATGTTTTATTATGCTAGCCATATATGTGGAAGTGTCATGATTTCTATGAGACTCGACCCCGTAGTGTCATTGTTACTCTTGTGGGTCAGCTCTAAAGGACACCAGAGGTAATTCTGACTATTGTCCTACCAAATCAGTTCTGTAAAGTAATCTCTCACACTACAAAGTTTAGCCTCTTCACAATCCAATCCGAAGGTGAGCAGAAGGACATTGCAACCACTGTAGCCTTAGCCCAAGAGCCTTTTATCCAGCAGAAGGAGATCAACAAGATAGTATAAGAGCACAAAGACATTTTGGTTTCACCTACAAGGATGCATCCACACTTCCCAATCAAGAAAAGATATAAGAGAGTCCTTCATACTCCTCATGTTACTTCTTCATTGATAGAGTCCTCACACAGTAGGGCAGATCATGCAGCTAGATAGGTTGAACAGATCCAACCCCTCCAACAACAGGTTCATAACAACCTTCAACAAGCTAAGCGGGACAGCGTCTTCAACAAGGAAAACAACTCACCAAGGTTCAGATTCATCAAAAGCTTCCCCGAGACCTTGATGCAATGGGGATTGTTGCTTCCTAAGGGAGGATGGTTGATATATGTGTATATCAGTGGACACCCACCTATTCCACTGGCTCAAAGAACAGTTTTCCATTTGGCATTTTTTTACATTTCTTCGAGTCCTAAACTTTCGGGGTCGTTTTGAGGCCCTAAACGATGTTTTTTTGGACTTTGGGGGGGTGAGCGTTGCATTTGGTTCACCATATGTCCCATTAAAATTGTACTTCTCGGATACACCTTTCCAACAAGGTATTGAACGACCCAAACAGAGATCATATGCAAAAGTTACGCCCCCGGGAAGTTGACGTATCAGCTACCCCCATCGGGGCCCCCAAATCTTTTGGATTTTCATCTTCCGGGGTTAGGGTTTTTTATTTTATTTATGTTAAAAATGACTTTGGAACCTTATTCTAATGATCATCTTCCTGCAAATGAGCGTAGTCGTCACATCTCTTCGCATAGATAAGCTGCCACCATTTTAGCGATTTTATTCACTCTGTATTTTTACAGTTTCTATACATTTCCCTCATTAATAAAAAATTGTGCATTATTGTATCTCTATGTTTATTGCAATATCTCTCTATATTTCATTGTTATATCTTCGTCTTCATTTCGTTCTCAAAATAATCCAAATTAGTGGTATCAGAGCAAGTTAATCCTTTTTGTTTCGTGTGCATTTCCTCGACGAGGTCAGCATATAGAGAGTTGGGTCTCGAGCTAGTTTTCCTTGAAGATGACCGCTCTTTCCATCCCAATATGCCTCCCATGGTGGAAGAGAAGAGGAACGAGGAAGAAGAGGATCCCATCAAGTTGTTTCTCGTGGAAGCCTTTGCACATTAGAGGAACGAGATGTTGGAGAATTTTTCCCAAATCCTTCAACGATTGCCGACAATAATAAGCATGTCTTCATCAAGTAGTCTCTTTCGAGACGCTACTCCATTCAAGGTACAAGTTAGATTTTATATTCCCATATTTGAAGGTCAGATTGATGTGGATGCTTTGGAAAATTGGTTAAATTTGCTAGAATGTTATTTCTATGTTCACAATTTTTCTGGCAATGAAAAAATAACCTTTGTGCTCCTTAAGGCTCTCCCCCGTGTTAGACATTGGTGGGAAACTTACTAGGAGAAAAAATACACAAAGGAGTCTGGAATATTTGGGGCCAAGCCCACTTGGAATTTTTTTATGGATGTCGTCAAGGAGTAATATTACCCTGTGGGAAAATTTGATGACCAGTACATGAGACGGACCACACTGCATCAAAAGCGGGACCAAATAGTGTCGGAGTTCACAAATACCTTCCATACCTTTCGCACCAAGTTGGGTATCAAAGACTCTGAGAAGCATCTGGTTGTAAAATATCGCGGGGCTCTACACAGGTACATCCAAACCGAAATGGATTTTCTAGGCATCTCATCACTTGGAGCCGCTTATAGATATGTTTTCAAAATTGAGCAGAAATTTAAATAGAAAAACAAGCGAGAATTTGGGTCTGCAAATCCACAACAACCAAAGTATGGTAAGGGAATACCTAACTCACAGAACAATCAACCTCAAGACAACCAGTCAAAGCCACGGGAAAAGAAGAGAAACGGGAAGACGAAGGACACTAGGAAGTGGTGTGACTTCCAAAAAATCCCTTGGAAAAACATCGATGAATGTCACTCGAAATAGTGATTGGTAGCTGATCTCAAAGAAACAGATTTGAGCCCCAACTTGGACTTTGATTTAGAAAAAAATAAAAGGAGACAAAAAGTTGATACAAAACCCAGTGCTATTGTCGGGACCACAACAATCCAACCAGAAGAACCAGAGGATCTCGAGGAGGGGGGGGATTTTTCCATTCACAAATGTGGGTGAAGGGGACCCCGTTGCATTTTATTGTTGATCGCATAAGCCAGAAGAACCTCATCAAGCAGTTGGATTTGTCGACAACACCACACCCGCAGCCATATAACATCTAATGGATTCGCCAGGGACAGGATCTTTGTGTCAGCCAACAATGTCTCATGTCATGCGACATCAAGCTCTTGAAGGATGAGGTATTGTGTGATGTTTCCCCACTAGAAGTTTGTGATGTTATGTTAGATCGGTCATATATGTGGAAGCGTCATGTTGTCTATGAGTCTCAACCCTGTAGTGACATCGTTACTCTGGGGTCATCTCTACAATATACCAGAGGTAGTTCTGACTATTGTTCTGCAAAGTAATATCTCACACTGCAAAGTTTATCCTCTTCACAATCCAATCAGAAGGTGAAAAGAAGGACATTGAAACCACTGTAGCCTCGGCCCAAGACCCTTCTATCCAGCATAAGAAGATCAACAAGATTGTAGAAGAGAACAAAGACATTTTGGATTCATCTACAAGGATGCCTCCACACTGCCCAATCAAGAAAAGATATAACAGAGCCCTTCATACTCCTCATGTTGTATATTCACCAACATAGTCCTCCCACACTCATGTAGATCATGTAGCTAGATCAGTTGAATAGATCCAACCCCTCCAACAACAGGTTCATAACAACCTTCAACAAGCTAAGTGGGACAGCTTCTTCAACAAGGCAAGCAGCTCACCAAGGTTCAGATTGAGCAAAAGCTTCCCCAGGGCCTTGATGCAATTGGGACCATTGCTTCGTAAGGGGGGAGGATTGATACAGGTGGATATCGGTGGCCACCCACCTATTCCACTGTCTTGAAGAACAGTTTTCCATTTTGGTAGTTATTTACAGTTTTTCGAGTCCCAAACTTTCGGGGTCATTTTGAGGCCCTAAACGACATTTTTTGGAATTTTGAGACATGAGTTGTACTTCTTGAATAGACCTTTCCAACGAGGTATTAAACGCTCCGAACATAGATCGTATGAAAAAGTTATGCCCCGGGGAAGTTGATGTATCAACTACTCCCATTGGGGCCTACAAATCTTTTGGCTTTTCATCTTCTCGGGTTAGGGTTTTGGATTTTTTTAATGTTAAAAAGGCCTTTGGAGCCTCATTGTAATGATCATCTTTCTGCAAATGAATGTATCTGTCACATCCCTTCTCAGAGATAAGTTGTCACCATTCTATATTCACTCTATATTTTTACAATTTCTGTACATTTCTCTCATTAATAAAAATTGTGCATTATTGTATCTTTGTGTTTATTGCAATATCTCCATATATTTCATTGTTATATCTCCGCCTTCATTTCGTTCTAAAAATAATCTGGATCAGTTTTGTTGCTAGAAAAGAAAATGGCAGGACTCGACTTTGAAGAGCCTCAATTCACCCACCAACAAGTGCTTGAAGATGTTACAAATATTAATGTTGTTTGATTTTCTGAATGTTTTGGTCACTTGTTTTTTGGCTTTTTTACTCTAGAGGCATAATTTCTCCAGCCTCATCTCTACCTAGGTATCAAAACATAGGGCAATGGTATTCATGTCTTAAGCTTTTTGGATGTTATTCATTGTTTAACTCTCTCTCTCTCTCAAACAATCTAGACTAAGATATTACTCTTTTGTTGCTAGTCTAGTTTCCACGACCAGCAACATAGACCATGTAGAGTTTTTCTCTGTCAATATAAACTTTGATCGGCTAGCTTACAAAAAGAAAGTTGTATTTTATGCTTACGAAGATAAATAAAATTACATAAAGAAAAAACATATATAATTTAATAAAATGAAACTAATTACATCAAACCTCACAATTTGTTTTGGCATATGTAATTGGAGTCGACTAGAAAAGAAAAAAATGCATGTTTTAAGTACGAAACTTCATCTTCAAAGCCCTGGGATGTTATGCATTCATGTTCCTCCATTGAAGAAAGATACAAATTCAATGACAAAATGGAGAGGGCATTTTTTTTGGCATTATCATCAAAAAAAATAAAAAAATGATGACCACATGGAAAGTAAACTTAATCAGCCATTTTATAATCATTATAAAGCACACTATAAGTAGCAAGTTATGTTTTTAAACAAAGTGAACAGTGAGTGTTACAAGAAAAAATGTGTTACAAGAAAAACATAAATGAAACTACTTTCATTGTGCATAGAAACAACTAAACAACAGACAACAACATTCAACCACATAAATAGATATTTGAATGCATCATTATACTCATAACAAGTAGCATTTAACCAATATAACCCAAAGTAAATTTCACAACAACTATCTCACCATTTAACATAAATGAACACAAGAATTCAAGAGGGCTCTACAATAATCTAAATATCCAATTGTTGTCACCTAGAAGGAGGACTAGAATGTATTCAAACCATTATGCCCGGGATAGAGGTCATCCTTCCATCCCACATCAGGAAATCAACCAAAAAAAAAAAAGTTGTTGATTGCCTTGTTAATGAAGGAATCACATGTAGAAAAAAAAATGTTGGATAAACGATTAGATCCATCAGATAAAGGAACACTCACCAAGGATTATCTGGCACTTGCAAAGGATGACTACACTCCCCCGGATGAAGTGATAGGGACGAGATTAGTGGTGTCGAACAGCTGTACATGGCATTCATGAGGTTCTCCACTAAAACCTCGAGGTTACAACTGTCTCGCTCTCATTTCCACTGTAGCATGCAGTGTTTAATGACAGATGGTGCAAGCGATGTGGGAGATTGCTCCATTACTGCAATAGTAACTTACCTGGTATAGGGGATGTTCTGGAGGCTGCATACACTCAATTTGGAAATGAATACTTCGTGAATTGATGGGATATGGAGATGGGTTGTTTGCATTAGTTTTCATGGCCATTGCAGGCCTCTTCCGGAATTAAATAAATCTGCAGAAGAGATAGAACTCACACCAATCTATTCTATTAATCAAGAAAACGATTACATTTATAGCTTGATACACAAGCAACGGTTTCCTATAATAGTGGATCTGATAACAGCTGTAGAGGACACGGAGGA
>SNQJ01S0023740.1:106823-136236 GCA_010110895.2 Picea sitchensis | reverse complement strand
AAACCAAAAAATCTCGCACTCACACCTTCCAATCTTTTGCTCCAAAATGTCTGTGGATGATCGAGGACTTTGCACCTTATTCAAATAATCACTAACTGTAATTTTCAATTTACAAAGGGGATTATGTGTTTATATATCTATCTGTACCTACATAAAAACAAGCTATTTCTGTGTCACAGGCCGACATTATTTCTTTACCGTAGAATTGGACTTTAACGGTTTACCGTTTCCGTTTCCATCTCCATTTCTGCTCAGATTTAATCTCTCGTCAAGTTAGAGAGGCCGACAAATTGTGTTGGTTAAGAATCAATTTCTCTTGAGATCAAATTTGCTCAATATATTGCAGTCACAAATTTTATGTAAAAGAGCCTCTTTGTTAGGAATTGGATAAGTAATGGGCATCAATCTTTCATTCTACTTATTTACATAAAACGCTGGGCAAGCCCAAGGACTTATGTTGTTGTTTTTATCCGCTTCCTTTCCAGTAGTTCTGCTATTTCCTGCTTGTAGTATCTATGTTATTTCTGCTTGCAGTATCTCTGCCTTGGTAACAAACTTGCTAATGTTGGATCTGAGGATGTAGAACTACTCGGACCGCTTCATGATGTTTGTTGCTCTCTAGGTCTAGACTGCGCACCTGTTGTTCTTACTGGAGTATTATGCGCTATGATTTGCGTCGCAGTGTCGGGTGTAGAAAGGACTGTGCACTAAATCGTACAAGGTGTTTGAGCCACTTTTTGTTATGTGTCATCGTGCTCCATTACATCAATAATTTTGACTATCTTTGCTATGCTTCCATCCCATGCTTCATTCTCCACGAACTGAACATCGTGGTTGATTATGACTTTTCTTGCAATAGGATCATACAGCTTGTATGCTTTTGTATCTTCATAGTACCCAACAAATATACATTTATGTCCTTTGTTGTCTAGCTTCTTTCTCAGCTCATCTTGAGCATGTGTGTATGAGACACAACCAAAAACTTTTAAGTGTGTTACATTATGCTTTATACATGTCCAAGCTTCTTGAGGAACTCTGTTCTTCACACTCTTTGTCGGACAATTGTTCATGATGTATATTGCAGTTGCTAATGCCTCAGCCCAATATTCATTTGACAAATGTTTGTCTGTCAACATACTGTGTGCCATCTCCATGATGGTTATCTTGTTTCTCTCTGCAACACCATTTTGTTGTGGTATATACCGCACGGTAAATTGCTTGTAGATGCCATGAACTTTACAAAAGTTATGAAACTCCCTTGAAATGCATTCTCCTCCTCTACCAGTTCTTAGACATTTGTTGTAATAATCACTATGCCTTTCCACAAGCGATTTAAACTATTGAAAACAACCGAATTCATCAGATTTGTGCTTTAGAAAATAAATCCACATCTTTCTTGAGAAATCATCAATGAATGTTAGAAAATAAGAAATGTCTCCTATGGATGGTGTTTGCATTGGTCCACAAATGTTTGAATGTACAATTTTCAGTGGAGCTTTTGCTCTGTAAGACTTGCCAACTGGAAATGATTCTCTATATTGCTTGCAAAATATGCAACCTTCACATATCCTTTCTGGTTTTTCAATCAATGGAAAACTTTTTACCATATCCTTTGTGTGTAGTAGCTTCATACCTTCAAAGTTCAAATGTCCAAATCTAAAATGCCATAGCCAGGAATCATCATGTACTTCAGATTGGAATGTTGTCTTCATTTATGCACCATTTTCTCCTTTCTTGGCACTGCGCACACTATTTTCTTCATTGAAACTATGTGCACTTTCTGTTGTAAATGCAGTGTCTAACTGCGCATCTTTTTCTTTACCAACAACTAGTTTTGTATTCTTCTTCTCGAATGGCTTCAATGTCAATGGGAATATTATGTTACTTGTCATCTGGATTCTTGCAATAAGTTGATTGATTGGGCATTTATCCATAATCACACAGTGATTATCTTCCATGTAGATTACGTATCATTTTTGTAACAATTGTCATGTGCTCATCAAATTATGCTTCAGACTAGAAACATAATATACATCGGGCATAAATTTATGTTCTCCTTGCTTAGTTAAAATGTTTATACTTCATTTTCCTAAGACAGTGACTTGGATATCTGTTCCAAGTGTAACCTTGGTTTTGACTGACTCATCCAAACTAGAAAACAATTCTATGTTTCTTGTCATGTGGTCACTGCAGCCTGAATCTAAATATCATATGTCACAAGGACTTGCTTGAGAAACATTGCATTCAACTGGGGATACTATAGGCATTGCCTCAGCGCGTGCCATAAACATAGGATTGGTTTGGTTATTTGCGTTGTTTGAATGATCTTGACTTTTCTTGTTCTGATTATACTGTATCTTCCTGTACTCATAAGCATAATGTCCATACGTTTTACAGTAATGGCACTGAATCTTTGATTTGTCAGTTCTCTGACCACTTGGATGATTGGTATTTGGGTTTTGACCTCTTCCACTAGTATTTCCATGATTGCTCATGTGTCCACCTCTAACAGAACTTCTTCATCTGCCTCTAGAGTTAGCTCTCCCCCTTCTTCCTCTTCCACGACTTATAGATGACTGCACAGAAAATGCATTCTATAATGACATATTTGACCTATTCAATCTATGTTCATGATTAATGAGGGAAGCTTGTAGTTCATCTACACTAAACTAACTCAAGTCTTTGATTTCTTCCAAAGTCACAACTAGGGTATCAAATTTAGGAGGAAGACTCCTAAGTACCTTCTCAGTAGCTTTTTTTTCGATTATAGTTTCACCATGAGACTTAATATAATTTATCAAGCCAATGACATGGGTATAAAGGAATCTATTATGTATGTATCTTTCATTGGAAGAGATTCAAAATCTCTTCTAAGAATTTGTAGTTTTGAAGTCTTTACTTTGTCCATACCTTGATAACAGGTTTGTAATATGTCTCATGCCTCCTTGGCTTGCATTGTTGATGCAACTCCTAGGAGTATGCTCTCATGCATGGATTTATGTATATATAACATCACCTTTCCATCCTTCTTCCTTTTATCTTTCAAGACGCCCTTCTCAGCTTTGTTGTCTGATCTGCTAGTTCCACATAGCCATTTTCGACTATCTCCCATACATCCTGACCTCGTAACAACGCCTTCATGGTAAAGGGCCACATCTCATAATTCTTTCCTGTAAAAGTGGGAGGTTGTAGATTTGAAGTAGAAGCCATATTTCTCCTTATGACAGAGATGTTGCTCTAATAAACTTGTTTTGATAGAATATTCTTTGATCAACCTGCTCTGATACCAAATCTTGGATCTACAATGCGCAGAGAAACTGTGCACAACGCAATGACAAAATACTGTGCACCACAAAACTCAATCACTGAACACTTGGAGCTTACCACACAAAGGGAAACCTACTGAAATTACTATGTGTTATGATAGAACACTTAATGAAATGATTTATGGATGCAGAAATAACACAATGTTATGCTTAGCACATAAACTAAGAAATACACATGAAAGTTGTCAACACACAAAATACTTGATATTAATAACTTCAGTGCAGTGCGTGAATACAAAATACAATAACTTAAGATGAGCTTTGACTCCAATGGCTTCGTTGACTTCTGCAACTTACAATCATACACACAGAACTTATGCTCTCTAACTTCTTTGACTAACTTCAGTTGTTGTTGCTCCTCTCGATTGTTCTCTCTATTCGTCTTTGCATCTGTTATTTGAATAACTAAAGACTCGGACTTATATGAGCTACGAATGAGACTTCTTGTAGAAGTAATACTGACTCAACATTAAAGACAACCATTAATACAACTGACTCTCAACTACTTAACTGGATTCAAGAAAGATAATACTGGCTCCATTAATTTAACTCCCCTGCTATCGACTGATAAAACCGATTTTGCGTAAACGTAAGAGTAAACTAATGAACAGAAGTTGGAGACTGACAGAACATATTGACAAATCAGTTGTCTGACAAAATCAATTGACTGACAAATCGACAAAGACGTGAGCTCATTGACTTGTAATTACTATTTCCAACAATATGTACACTATGATTCCAATTTAGAAACAATAGGGACCAACACCTTTCCTGCGTGAAGATCTACATTTTTGATAATTTTCTTGATTTTGCTAATTTTCTCAATAGATGGCCCTATTTCTTCAGGATGGAACACTTCCTCAAGAAAGAGTGGTGGCTGGACCTAGAAATATATTGGTAATATTATTTTCATTTTCCCAAATTATATTGACATATGAATGGAACCAAGAATTTATCTCTCTGTCTAAAGTTGCCAATACCATAGAACTTAGAAGAATATCAATATGTACTTCCTCCTCACGTCAAAAAGTAATTTGAATGAAAAAAACCTCCTAGTCTTTTAATGCCAATAAGTACTTCTAGCAATCTCCCATTGCAAACTGAAAGATCAGATTCTCTTAGACATCAAGGGAAATTCTTATCTCGATTGTAGATTCCTTCCATCAAATGGGTATGGAGCAAAGTCAACGGTATTCAACCATTGACTTTTCTCCATACCCATTCGATAGATGAAATTTGCAATGTAATATCCCAAGACCGAGCGTCAGTTGTAATTGTGAATGTAAATATGTTTTGTAGGATGGTGAACCAAGTGATTATAAGCTAGGAGGCTTATGTGATGATTAGGCCGGAGAGCCTAGATATTAAAGGCCAATGAGCCTATTTTTGTATATGTAAATACTCATATCATTAATATAAATACGTCGTTTCATGTAGACCAACCACGATAAAATAGAATGGGGGACTAAGATCCACTAGGTAGGGAAAGGGAAAGGGCTAAGAGGCTAGCAAAAAGGGATAAGCTTGAGGGTTTATCTCTAAGAGAATATTATAATACATTTCTTAAAATACTAAGGTTTGGGAAATAACTCATGTTATCCTAAGTTCCTTTGGGGAAAGGAACAAACTCCAAGTTGAGAGGAACGAGCTCCAAGAGAGCCATGTGTCAATCTTGGCACATGGAATTATATGTGGGGAAATTAGTTCATTTTAGGGGGTTCCCTTCCATGCTTCCCACACACTTACGCATTCCCGCAGGAAGACATTACCTCCATTGTTGACCTTTGAACGTGCACGTACCTCTGAAACTTGCATGCATTCTGGAGCCATATCTCGTGTTTTATTATCATCAGTTGAAACCTGTGATCCTCATGGGTGGCACAACGCACCTGTGCCTACCTAAGCTTGTGTTGTACTTTATTGTTATGAGCAGTGCCTATTTCCAAACCCGAAGGTTGTGGTTGTTGCTTTTACCTGTGCATTAGTTGAACATTGAAGTTGTTTTCACCTAAGCATGTTGATGGTTATCTAGGAGCGGGAGTGAAGAGGCGGGTTGTCAGGCCCGTGGAATGAAGATGCAGGTTGTCAGGCCTGTGAGCAACTCTCTCCAAGTGAGAGAGGTTTTTGGGGAAGTGATTTCTTCTGGAGGGATCCCAGCAGTAGCTATAGTGCTATAATAATTCATGTCTACCATGTTGTTGAAGTCCTAGAAGGGAAGTGGGGCAGTCAAAGGACTATTGAGCAGAGAAGGGGAACACTTCCTGGGGTGGGACAAGCATGTGGGGAATGAGAGGTTGTAGGTTGTGTGTATAATTTGTCTCCGAGGAGGTAATCCTTCCTGATCGACTGTGTAGCATCCCATTGTCTTAGCCTAGTTGATCCAGAATTGGATCTCGGGACCAAAATGGGTCCAGGAAGGCCTAAAAATCAAAGTGCTCAAAATGGCTTCAAAACAGACATTTGTGTAGGCCTCGTTGATACGAACCCAACGCAACTTGAACGGGCTCAAACAGATGTTTTATGCGAAAGATATCGCAATCTATTTGTTTTGTCAAACAGGCAAAAAAAGATGTTGATTGTACAGTCTGTACAGTCCGTATAGTGCTGACGTGGCAGATGACTTTAAAGGTCGTATGGCCATACAAATGACATGGAAGGTAGAGTGGATGCTGACATTGTAGGTATAGTGGCGTTGACTGGATATGACAGCTAGACGAATCATCGATGGACACGTGGCATGTTTGTGGGCAAGTGTGATGGTGCCACGTGGCCTAGTCCTGGGCTGCCACGTGGAACCCCTTCATTGGTCGTTCGAGTTTGGAAAAATTTTATGGGGTTCAGCGAGAATTAAACCCATGACCTATGGTCCGGGTCGGAGCAATTTGGAAAGGGCTCGGCTACCAGCCCGCCCGCATTAGTACTTAATATATATAGTTTAAAACTTATATATAAAGTGAATTCGTGGTTCAATTGGTGGAGGATACGGCTCGAGCTAGGCCCCATCCCCTGGTGTATCGCACACGACTGATACCGAAATGACCCTACACTCTGGTTTGTTTGGCAGGGTTTTGTATGGAGTTTGCCCAGCCCTCAGTGCATAGAACCATACTATGTGACCGATGCCCTTACCATAACCACCAGCACGTGGATATATGGAGCTTAGCCCGATCGCATGCATGTGACTTGGAAATATGACCCTTGTTCTATCGTTGGCGCGAAATCCGTGGGCTTAGCACCTGGTCGTATAGTTGACGTGGCAGGTACAGTGGATGTTGACGTGGCAGGTATAGTGGCGTTGACTGGGTGTGACAGATGGATGAATCATCGATGGACACATGGCATGTTTGTGGGAATGTGTGATGGTGCCACGTGGCCCAGTCCTGGGCTGCCACGTGGCACCCCTTCATTGGTCGTTCGAGTTTGGAAAAAGTTTATGGGGTTCAATGGGAATCGAACCCATGACCTATGGTCCGGGTCGAAGCGATTTGGCTAGGGTTGGGCTAGCAGCCCGCCCACATTAGTACTTAATATATATAGTTTAAAACTTACATATAAAGTGAAGTCGTGATTCAATTAGTTGAGGATAGGGATGGGGATAGGCCCCAGCCCCCGGTGTGTTGCATACGACCGATACTGATATGACCCTGCATTCCGGTTTGTTTGGCATAGTTTTGTATGGAGTTGGCCCAGCCCTCGGTGCATAGAACCATACTATGTGATTTTTGCCCTTACCATAACAACCAGCGCGTGGATATATTGAGCTTAGCCTGATCGCATGCCACGTGACCCGAACATATGACCCTTGTTCTATTGTTGGTGCGGAATCTGTTGGCTTGGCACCTGGTCATCTCCGCTTGCAATAAAAATTTCGTGACATTCACACTCACCAGAAGTGGTAATGGCTTTCATACATTTACCGCATGCCAAGACTGTATTTATCATCTCTTGTCTGCTTTCATTTTGAATTTGTACACGGGGTTGCTCCATTTCTACTTATTAAACCAAAAAATCTCGCACTCACACCTTCTAATATTTTGCTCCAAAATGTATGTGGATGATCGAGGACTTTGCACCTTATTCAAATAATCACTAACTGTAATTTTTTATTTACAAAGGGGATTATGTGTTTATATATCTATCTATACCTACATAAAAATAAGTTATTTCTATGTCACAGGCCGACATTATTTCACTACTAGCTACCGTAGAATTGGACTTTAACGGTTTACCATTTCCGGTTCCATCTCCATTCCCACTCAGATTTAATCTCTCGTCAAGTTATAGAGGCTAACAAATTGTGTTGGTTAAGAATCAATTTCTCTTGAGATCAAATTTGCTCAATATATTGCAGTCATAGATTTTATGTAAAAGAACCTCTTTGTTAGGAATTGGATGAGTAATAGGCATCAATATTTCATTCTATTTATTTACATAAAAGGTCGGGCAAGCCCAAGGACTTTTGTTGTTGTTTTCATTTCAGAGGGAGTCTCTACCTGCCATGTTGTTGAGGGATGTCTTATATGTTATGGGCTTGAAGAAGAACTTGGTGTCAGTTTCCACTATTGAGGATATGGGATATGAGGTATTGTTCCATGATGGGCATGTGCTCTTGTATCCTTAGGGATATAGTGTCACTTCGACCAAAGTGATTGGGATCCAGCATAATAAGTTGTACAAGCACATGTTTCATCCTGTTAGAGCATTAATGCATAGTACCAACAACAATGACTTTTGTCATTTATGACATAGGAGGATGGCCCATTTGCACCATGGGGTTCTGAGGATCTTGAGATAGACTGTGACTGGAGTACTAGAGTTTGGTATAGAGCACCAGGAGGTGTGCAAGGGGTGTGCTCTTGGGAAGTACACCAAGACTTATTTTCCAAGCAGTGATAGCAAAGCAGCATGTATTCTTTATCCAATTCATACTGATGTATGTGGTCCTATGTCTTCTGCCTCTTTGAGTGGATTTTTGTATTATGTCACTTTCATTGATGAATTCTCTTAGAAATATTGGATTTTCTTCATGAAGACCAAAGGACAGGTCTTCCAGCGGTTCCAAGAGTTCAAATCTCTTGTGGAGAACCAAATTGGGAAGAAAATCAAAGTGTTGAGATATGATAATGGGGGTGAGTATACCTCCCATGAGTTCAATGACTTTTGTGCTAGGGAAGGAATTAAGAGATAAATGACAGTTCCTTACAACCCACAGCAGAATGGGGTTGCAGAGAGGAAGAACATGGCTATTGTTGGGGTTGCAAGAGCCATGTTACATGATCGGGTGCTACCATTGTTTCTTTGGGTTGAGGCTTGCAACATTATAGTTTATCTGCGGAATAGGAGTCCACACAGAGTATTGGGGGACAAGATTCCTCAGGAGGCTTTCTCTGGGAAGAAGCTTGAGGTTGGGAACTTTAGAATCTTTGGGTGCCTTAATTATTCACATGTCCTTTCTGAGAAGAGGACAAAGCTAGACTCATGGCAAAGAAGGGAATATTTGTTGGGTATAGTGAGAACTTGAATGCTTTATGCATATACATCCCCTCTTTTAGGAAGACAATTGTGCGACGGGATGTGAAATTTGAGGAGGATAGAGCCTTCCAGAGGTCACGAGATATGGAGCAGGGAGATCAGTTAGCTCCTCAGACTCGGGTGAGTCCTCCATAAAGCATAGTGACATAGAGTTCATGACCACCTACTTCAAGGACTACTGGTCCACATGTGACAGGGTCACAACTTACTAGTCCTCAGGTTACTGGTTCATAGGGTATTGTTTCTCAATTGACTAGTTCACAGACAACCTTGGGATCATCTTTAGGTACACAGTCTTCATGTGGTGGGATTGAGGAGGAGGAGTCCCCTCCATATGGTGCTACTTCATAGAAGAGGAATCCCAAGTGGCTTCAAAAATCTTTGAAGGAAGCATAGGGTTCAGTGGGGAATCCCAGACAAGTTGTGAGGGAGAGTAAACCTCCTGCGAGGTTTTCCATCTATCTTTCGATGGTGAGAAACATTAGAGAGTCTGAGCCTTCCACTTTTGAGGAGGTAGCATATCAGCAGGTATGGAAGGACACCATGGTGGAAGAGTACAACTCCATCATGAAGAATGATGTTTGGGAGGTGGTTCTAAGACCTGAGGGGAAGTCAATGGTGACTTCCAGGTGGCTCTATGAGATCAAGTATGTTGTTGATGGAAACATTGAGAAGTTCAAAGCTCAGTCTGTAGCTCGGGTGTTCTCATAGGTGGAGAGAGTAGACTATGATGATACCTTCACTCTAGTTTCCATATATATCTCGATCAGGGCAGCGATATCCATTACAGCGGGGATGGGTTGGAAGATCCATCAGATGGATGTGAAGACCGCATTTCTAAATGGGGTCATAGAGGAGGAGGTGTACATTGAGCAATTGTAGGGATTTGAGGTGCATGGGAGAGATTTTTGTGTATGCAGACTAAAGAAGGAATTGTATGGGATGAGCCAAGCTCCTAGAGCTTGGTATTCCAGAATAGATACATACTTGCAGCAGATGGGTTTCGAGAAGAGTGAGGTGTATCCCAACTTGTATTACATTGTAGTTGGAGAGGATCCTCTCATTCTTCTGCTATATGTGGATGATCTCTTCATTACAAGGGATGACATACTCATAGTTGGTTGCAAGGAGAGCCTTGCTTCAGAGTTTGAGATGAAAGACATTGGTTTGATGCACTACTTCTTGGGATTGGAAGTTTGGCAGGAGCCTAGACACATCTTTCTGGGACAGGGAAGATATGTTGTTGATATTTTGAGGAGATTTCATATGGAGGATTGTAGGCCCATGTCCACTACTATGATAACCAACTAGAAGAAGCCTAATTATTCTGAGTCAGAGTTGGTTGATCCTACATTGTATCGTCAGTTGATTGGCTCGTTGATGTATCTGGTCTACACCAAACCAGATCTTTGTTTTGTTATCAACTCACTTAGTCAGTTTATGATGGAGCCTCGGAGAGTACATTGGGTGGCAGCAAAACATGTGCTCATGTACCTTACGGTTACGGTGGATTATGGCCTAACTATGAGAGAGGGGATGGAGTCAGATTGATTTGCAACACAGATTCAGATTGGGAAGGATATGTCAATGACAGGAAGAGTACCTCGGGTTTTTTCTTTGGATTGGGCTCAGTAGTGGTGTCTTGGTTCAGTTGGAAGAAAAATTCAGTGGCTTTGAGTTCTGCAGAGGCTGAGTATATGGAAACTAGTCATGCCAGTTGTGAGGCCATTTGGCTTTGCAAGTTGTTGGTTGGGATATTTTGTGTGTAGATGAGGCCCATGGTGATCTACTATGACAATCAGAGTTGCATTAAACTCTCTGAGAATCCACTTTTTCATGACAGGTCTAAACACATTGAGATTAGATATCACTTCATCTGGGATTATGTTCAGGGAAGAGAAGTTGAGTTATAGTTTATATCCACATATGAGCAGGTGGCGTACATCCTCACTAAATCTTTGGGGTGTGGTAAGTTTGTAACTTTTATAGATAAGCTTGGGGTGGTGAGGAACACTTTCCTCGGCAAGAGGGAGAGTTGAATTAAATGAAAAAGTACCAGCTAGGACAAGTGTTTCTCATCACCTACGTGCCTAGAGGTGAGAAAGTGTCCAATGTGGTCCCTAGTGAATTAATTTCATGTGAGGTGAAATTAAATGTGCCTTTATGAAAGTTATGTGAAGTGGGTGAATGAAGAGACATTTCATTACCACCATTGATATAGTCTATCCTCCACCGTTATATTAGATGACTATTCACCTTCCCCTCATGAGGTTGAATTAGGCAGAGAGGCACCCCCATTCTTGGCATTATTCTTCATGTTATTTGGAGCTGAGAGTAAGAGAAAGAGAGAGTCGATCTTTAGAAGGAGAGTAAAATTGTTTGTTAGGGCACAATTTCCAAGTCAATTATATAGCATGTAGAACGAGGAGAAGGTACAGTAAATTGGGGTTGTATTGTACAGATTTTGAGGGACCGTACTACTATTTTTCTGGCACAGATTTTGAGGAGAAGGAGCAACATTAAATTATGGAAGGTTGGCACACTTTCTAAGGTTTTCGTATTGTATTTTCTGGTACAGAACACGAGCTGACTATTCTGGCACAAATTCATGGGGAATCGTATAGTCATTGACACAAAAATAGAGGAGTGGGCCTATAGCATTTACTCAATAAATTATGGAATGAATTTCGAGGAGCCTTGCTTATATTTTGAGGAATTTTTGTGGATCAATTTTCGAGATAAGTTGGAATTTTTATTTCTAAAGTTGACTGTTGTAAGAAAATTCTCTCTGAACTCTGAATAATAAAGCCTCCCCTCTCTCACTAGTTTTCCCCTTGTGGGTTCTTCCAGGGTCTTGATTTTTGGACCAAATTTTTTTGTGTTTTAATTTATGGGTGCATTTATTTCTGAGTTATTGTTGTCGCAGACTTCATGTGTTTTTGTTCATGAGCAATTAATTTTATGCTTACTAATTTGCAGCCTAAATTTACAATGTGGGTTGGGAATTAAACTATGTGTCTCAGTGAGACTTGAAACCGGGTTGGGATCTGAAATTTCTACATGGTATCAGAGCTTGAAGTGTGAAAAGTGCAAAAATATATCATCCACGGAGTGCATGGATTTTACTGAGAAGAGGAGGTACTTCACCAAGCAAAAAATTGTGGGCTTGAGTTTCAATTGAGACGGTCAATGGCCACCGGTTTGACGGTTGAGGAAAATTTTGATGTAGTTGCTAATTTCATCTCATGGAAGGAGAGGATTGTGTTGCTTCTACAAAAGTGTGAATTGTGGGATATTGTGGAGAACTCACAAACGAATCCTGTGATGATGCATGCGGATGTTACTCTTTTGGAAGCCTACACCAAAAAGAACATAAAGGCCAAAATAATTGTCCTTGATTCCATTAAGGACCATGTGATTCCACATGTGACCGACAAATCCAATGCCTATGAGATGCGGGAATCCTTAACCAAACTATACCAGAGTTCCAATGAAAATCGAAAAAATGGTATTGAGGGAGAAACTGAAGAGCATTAAAATGACCAAGACTAAAAGTATTGCCACCTATCTTATAAAGCTTATTCATATGAGGAATGAACTCAGTGTTGTTGGGGAGGTTGTTGCTGACAATGAACTTGTGAGGACTGCTTTGAATCGGGTAAACAAACAATGGGTTGTCTTTGTTGAGGGAATTGTGGAAAGGGAAAACCTTCCCAAGTGGGACCGTCTTTCAAATGAATTCATTCAGGAGGAAACTCGAAGAGGCTATGTGCATGGGAGTTCATCTACAGGTAATGAAGAGAAGAATGTGGCACTTGTAGCTAAAGGAAAGAACAAGTCCAAGAAGGGTTCCAAGGGAGGGAACAAGCAGAAAGGTGAAGGGAAGAAAGACATGAGCAAAGTCAAGTGCTTTGCTTGTCACAAGTTTGGGCACTATGTTGGACAATTTCCTAACAAGAAGAAGAAGTAGGTTGCAGCTTTAGTTGATGTGGAGGAGTTTACCTACATGTTCAAGAAGGATTATTCATTGTTGGTGTGTCATTCCTCTAGAGCATCATCTACCAGTATTTGGTACATTGATAGTAGTGTCTCCCGCCATATGACAGGTGTTTGTGAGTACTTCATTGATCTTACAAAGATTGGATATCTTGAGGTGGTTCTTGGAGATGATTCAGTGGTCAAGGAAATTGGTAGTGGGACAGTATCATTTCAGAGGAAGTCTATGCCTCTCATGTTGTTGAGGGATATCCTATATGTTTTGGGCTTGAAGAAGAACTTGGTGTTAGTTTCCACTATTGAGGAAATGGGATATGAGCTATTGTTCCATGATGGGCATGTGCTCTTGTATCCTAAGGGATCTATTGTCACTTCAACCAAAGTGATTGTGATCCGGCATGAGAAGTTGTACAAGCTCATCTTTCAGCCTGCTAGAGCATTGATGCATAGTACCAGCAACAATGACCTTTGTAATTTATGGCATAGGAGGATGGCCCATTTGCACCATGGGGCTTTGAGGATCTTGAGAGAGACTGTGACTAGAGTACAAGAGTTCAATATAGAGCACCAGGAGGTATGCAAGGGGTGCTCTCTTGGGAAGTACGTCGAGACTTCTTTTCCAAGCAGTGACAGCAGAGTAGCAGGTGTTCTTGATCTAATTATTATTGATGTACACGGTCCTATGTCTTCTGCCTCTTTGAGTCGATTTTTGTATTATGTCACTTTCATTGATGACTTCTCTCGGAAATCTTGGATTTTCTTCATGAATACCAAATGACAAGTCTTTCGGCGGTTCCAAGAGTTCAAATCTCTTGTGGAGAACCAAATTGGAAAGAAAATCAAAGTGTTGAGATATGATAATGCAGGTGAGTATACCTCCAATGAGTTCAGTGAATTTTGTACTAGGGAGGGAATTAAGAGAGAAATGATAGTTCCTTACAACCCATAGCAGAATGGGGTTGCTGAGAGGAAGAATAGGGCCATTGTTGGGGTTGCGAGAGCCATGTTACATGATCGGGTGCTACCATTGTTTCTTTGGGTTAAGGCTTGCAACACTGCAGTTTATCTGCGAAATAGGAGTCCACACAGAGTCTTGGGGGACAAGACTCCTGAGGAGGATTTCTCTAGGAATAATCCTGAGGTGGGGCACTTTAGAATCTTTGGGTGCCTTACTTATTCACATGTCCCTTCTGAGAAGAAGACAAATCTAGATCCCATGGCAGAGAAGGGAATATTTTTTGGGTATAGTGAGACATTGAATGTTTTCTACATATACATCCCCTCTTTGGAATTTTTCATCTATCCCCCACTCGCATCATCTCTTTGAAGGATGGATTGGGTAGCAACACAAATAATTTCTATGAACTCATGGCTCTAAAATTGGTATTAATGCTAGCTTAGGAATAAGGCATTTCTCTAATTCAAATCGATGGAGAGTCTCTGTTTATGATTCAATGGATGAAAGGAGAATTCAATTTGTGCAACTTCACTCTGTAACCCCCTTTTCATGACATTTTGCTTCTAAAATCAACCTTCCCTCACATCTCTTTCATACATGTTTATGGGATAAGAACAATGAAACAAATAGACTATCTAAGGATGGAGTGGCGCTGAAAAATGGGATCTAAAAGATCATTGAAAACACCCATGTGCAATCCTTTGAACGTGTTCACGCTCCTTGGTTCTAGATTTATTTTTCTTATTTTTGAATTATGTGCTCGATGTCTCTTCATGGAAAGGAAAAATTAACTCCTTCAGGAAGACTGGTTGAACTCTCTTAGTATATAAAGATGACTTTACTTTTTTGGAAATTTTGATGAGAATTGTATGTGATGTTTCACTAATATAGATCCTAGTTTATGTTTATTTGAAATAAAATTGTGGAACTACAAGTGACAATATTTTGACTAGAGTTATTGGCTTGTAAAGGAAGTTTTTGAATGCTCTCTCAACGTCTGCCACTATAATTTTGTTTTTTATAAATAAAATTACTAGACTCTCTCTCTCTCTCTCTCTCTCTCTCTCTCTCTCTATATATATATATATATATATATATATATATGGGATTTCTCTATGCATTCATGATTATTTCATTAAGTGAACTATCATGTACACTTCAGGTGGTATTGGAGCATTTTTTCACTCACCTATGGCCAAGTGTTATTTTAGTGGAAAATAAATCGGGCTAATAGCCTACTCTTTAAGAATTTATTTGATAAAAAAAATCTTGTAGGTTGATGGCACAACCTTCAGATAATTGTGATAAAGGAATTTTATTTTTTGGACCAATGGCCACCCTTCAAAGAATTATTGGACAAGGATTCACCTCAAGATGAATATACTAACCATAAAAACAAAAAAAATATGAGAAAATATTTGAAAAGACAGAAAAACAATAATGATAATAATAATAAAATATAAATATAAATAAATTTGTAGTAACTGAAGATTCAATTTACTCATAACATAATGACAAGTTCATTGAGATTGCATACTATGTAAAAGGTCTTATGATGTCAAACAAACCCTCACGTTCCCTCGAAAGTAGCACAAGGATGTTGAATTTCTTTGTTGTACTGCACCTCACCACTCAACTATGGGTGGAAGGAAGTCTTAATTAATTAATAACAAAAAATTGTACTCAAGTTGTTCTATGAATACGCTTCCATCTAGAATTAGACAACAATGGATGTGAATTATTTTACCAGTGGAGGATAATTGATCCTTAGGTTATTGCATGTTTTCCAAGACTTAACTCTACTAGTTGAACTAGTCATTGGATAAAAGAATAATACCAACAGCTTCTCACATAACTAAACTCAACATTGGTAATCAAAGAAAATAGTGGAGGTTGGAGTGCTAAAGCATTGGGTTGAAGCACTCGATATTGTTCGAGACTTACCTAGGCCCATTAATTCATTCCATCAAGAAATCAATTGACATATAACAAGAGGGATTTCAGTGTGTTTGTGGGGCCTCTACAAGCCGCATACTCTTGGCAATTCAAAAGGTACAAAAGTGTTGATTCCAACACCATTTTCAAAACATATAGTTGTGTTCTATGTATGTTGCAACAAGTGGCATATACACTATCAGATCGCCTTCGTATATACGTCGGGATATATCTTACAGTGTATATACCACCTATCGCACCATTCAATGTTGTGTAGCAGGTTGTATATCGCTTTCCTTGTGATCACATATATGAGGTTTGTATCGATAGATATGGACGAAGCATTCGCTAAACATTATGAAGCAACAATTAACTAAAGAAAAGTTATAAAATATCTTAAGCCTTACATAAAAAGTGTGAAAAATGTTAGTACCAAAATCAAGTAAAAATATCTTAAGCCTTCCATAAAAAAGTATGAAAAATGTTAATATTGAAGTCAAGTAAGGAAAAAGTGTTATTCAAGGTGCTTATTAAAAAATCTTATATAGCATTATTTAAAAATAAATAAATAAATTCATTATGTTTAACTTGAAAAAAAAGGTAAAACTATGTAAAATTTAATATACACGTGTTAAGATAAGGTTTGAATGCAATAGTGAATATGTGTGTGTGTGTGTGTGTGAATTGGGTTTAGCTCAGGTGGTTGGGAGGAATGATCACTATCTTCCTTACTCAAGTTTAATTCTTGCAAGTGACATGTTGAGCTCATAAAGAGTACATTGTTGTTGACAGACCTTGTGCCCTGAAAATTCTAGGGTTTACCCTGGGTACCATCCTTAAAATGAGGGTAAGTACTCGGGGGTTTTCCCTGGGCACTGTAACTTAGAAACACACACACACATGTATATATGGTAGGAACAAAAGGGGGGCTTTGATGGAATATTGGTAAGGGTTCAAAGAGTATGGGGAGAGGGATAAAATTATGTATCTCTCTGGCTCAAGAAAAAAAAACTAATGAGGTAAAGGTTGCGAGGAAACTTTCTCTTGATGGGGTCCTTAGATCAAGAGAAAACCCTAGGGAGGGTTCCAAATGGTCTATCTCTATTTACTATGGAGGGCTATGGACACCCTCTAAAAACAAGCCCTTAGGTGACTAGTGGAATTACACATACCTGAGATTCTGTTAGAGGAGATTATGTTAGAGGGAGAGAAGCTTGTCAATGACTTTGAGAAATTGTTAAAGACATGGTATTTTATGTTTACTAACTCCAAAGGTAGGTCTAGGGGGTTATTTGTGGTTGGAATACCAATTCTTTGTCTTTCTCTAATTACTAAGTTTTTGAATTAAGCTTGCGAACAATGTTGTACTCCTAAGGCTCGGGGAAAGAGTTCACCTTGTTGAATATGTGTGGGCCTTATTTGAATAGGATTAATTTTTGGGAGAATATATTTAGGTGGAACTGGCTTGGGCAGAGGACTACTATTATTGGGTGTGATATAAACTTCTCATTAGGTAGCTCAAAAATCTAGGGACCCAATGCACAAGAGGATCCTCTCACGGATTTTTTTCTAAGGAGATTTGAGGATGTTGGACTCATTGATGTCAAACCTATCAAACTGCAACCAACATGGAGGAATAAAAAAGAAGGAATGGATCAAATTTCTAAAAGGTTGGATTGACTCTTAATTTCAAAACCATGGATTGGTGATTCTATTAGAGTTCGTCAATGGGATACTCATGGAGGATATTCTTATCATTTTCCTGGAATTTTAGAGATGGATGCAATTGGTAGAAAGAGTCCAAGCCTTGTAATATCCCAAAGTTATAAAAAGATAAATCCATAAATCATCCAATTAAATCACCAATAATTATAATTGGAAACCCTAATGAAATTTTAGTCAACTCACATGGGTGAGCAACTTACCTGTGTTAAAGAACCCAACTTACCTGCAACCTGATGACTTCATAAATGCATCCATACCCTGATCATTGACCTGGAAACCACAACACAAAGTGGGGGATGACTCTCCACCCAATCATAGACCTTGCTACTCTCATCTTTAGTAGCAGGTCACCCTCGAGCCTCAATCTACTACCATGTCATTGAATCCTTATCCTTCCCCTCTATAGCTTCATCCAAAGAGAGATGTGTCAAAAAGAGATGTCATTTTCTCATCCTTTTCCCTCTTTATATAGAGTCCATATATGGTAAAGAACCCAATCCCTAGGGTCCATTATTTAATTATTTATTATATTTTAGGGTTTCTCCATTAATTACGGTTACTTGTTTTACCATTCTCTTTAATTACCCTAATATCCATAATAAATACTTATTATGACCCCCTTTAGGATAATTATTGTATACTTCTTTATTATTATTTATTCCAATAAGTATTTATTATCACTGTTTTAGGAGAATTATTATACTCCTGATATTAGTATTATTATTATTTATATTTAATAATAATAATATGGGGCATTACATACACCCCTCCTTCAAGGAACTTCATCTGAAGTTAGCTTGATTATGTTTCTTATAGGTTTTTAATTAGTTCACCATCCTCCACAAAACCCGTTGTTAGCTCATATGCCTTCCCCCACACCCTATGTTGGACTAGTATAAATCCACCCAAGTGACTACAACAGGCATCAAAAGTCCACATCACAACATCAGGGAAACACGAGTACTATCTAGCCATCCTTACCAAATTTCAGAACCATACTTTAAGCCTAACATTCCATTTGGAGCCCCAAGGCTCAAGACCTCATCTTCCCAAGCATGCATCTGGATCGGTACTCACGTACACCATGCATCTCAAAAGGCATCTCTAAATTCCCTCCACAATAACCAGGTACAACCCCAGGTATCGAAGTCCATTCCCACAACACCATCGACGAGCAATGCTTCAGCCATTCTTCGTGACTTTGGCATCACAACTCTAATACAAGGCATAATAATTATTGGCATAAGCAGTAGATTTAGTTGTCCCCGACCCATAAGATGTTACTTGTAATATTCTCCTTCGTGGTTATGGGCTCCCACGAGATCATCAAATAAATCGACCCTCTTGGCCCATAGTCACGACCCTGATAATAACCACCTCACAACATGCAAACATTGCATTAGTTATTCTATCAACATTTCAAAGAGAGAATCCACATGCTAACTCTCGCATGTCATCGTGAGAATATAATATCAAGACCAAATTTCAAAACTGCATGTAAGTACCATATGTCATCACATAATGACATATTGTCATAATATTATAACATCAACATATCTTTATCAAAGTTACATTTCATCAAAATGAAATCACATGTTAACATCATGAATATAATAATCATCTCGAAAATATTATCATGATTCGTTAACAAAATCAATTTAACTAGCATGCATAAATAACAGTGACTACCAACCATATGGATCTTTCTAGTTAAGTTTGTCATCCTGGGTTGGATCACTAATACCATGAGTGTTAGGTTCTAATAAAGATACCAATTGTTTTTTTTACACTCGTTTCCTCTTCTTTCAACTAGAAGGTTGACAATTTAGGAAATAAGTATATTCACCCTATAAGATGCCAAGTTTTCCATTTAATTATTTTCGTATTTCATTGAGCAGGCGAGCACTTAATTAGTTTATGTGCATAAAGTCACTCAATTGTGCCAAGATTCCTCCTAAACAGTCACATGCAAATGAAATCCAACCCTTTTCCATTAAGTTCATAAGCCCAAACATCAATGATCATATCCACAACAAACATGCTTGATAGCAATGGGAAGAGTCTTGAAGCAACTATCCCTCTCATCTTTAAATTTACTCCAATATAAAATATATATTGTTTATGTTATAACATAGTACCAATTAGAAGCATATGGATCATGATTTATGTAATTGATTGTCTTTACCTGGTCAATCCATTGTAAAGTCCTGATCAAACATTGAGGTTATTGTGAATGATGGTGTGATGCAAGTAACCAATAATCCCTAGAATAAACACAACAACCTATAACCATGTGATATCAAAGTGCACAACAATTACATAGCAACACAATTGGAAGCATACACACAGGCGGAATATACATTGGATTATATTAGCAACACAACCTCGTTCCATTACGTGAATTCATAATATGAACAAGAGGAAAACAATGCCAACAAGAGCACAATCAATATGATCATTGTCACATCCTTGAATCTTGTATCCAACTACAAGTTTTTACAACAAAATAACTCAAGTAAATAACCAATGTTAGTAACCAATTCTTAAAATTCTAGATCTTGAGAAAGGTACATCATTTCCCAATGTTCAACCTACTTGGGACTACATGCTTGATGAGGTCCTTGGCAGTGTCTCATAATTGGTCAATAACCATGGTGGAAATTTCCATTGCATCATTAAATCTGTTGTATATAACATGTCACAAAGAGATTTTTTTTCCTTCTAAAGTTGGTTTTTGACCTAAGAATTCAACCTTTAACTCAAAACGCTAAAGATCCTACTTGGAAAGATAATAGTATTTATCTTTTCATTGTTGATCTTCCTAAGCCTTTGATATGTTGGATAAAACTTTGAGAATACAAAATTTTGAATTCTAGAAGAATGAAGAAAAACAAATTTCTTCTATATATGATAAGGGTTCTCCAAACAAGGATATTCCCTCTCTCCAACATTAGATAAGTGATAAGAGTGCATTTTGAAGATCTATAGATGGTCAATCTATGGCCTGCCCATCCCATCAACATGGATTCTTAATACAAAATTTAAATTTGTAATGTCTCTACAATTTTTCTCAAGTGAGTTCAAACTTCAGTTCTTTGTTTAGTTTTGGTTTCAAGACTCTACTTGATGCTTCCTCACTTTTTAGATGTTTAGTTTTGGTTAAGGTTATTACTACAGCATGATGCTTCCTCACTTTTTAGATGTCACATAAACATTTACACTCTGAATTTGCCAATTCCAAAATAAATTGGCACCTTTCTTTGCAAAATGTTGATCAACAAAACCACTATTTATGTAAGATTTAACCATAGCACTCAACCAAACATATATCTTTCCCTTTTTGAGTTACTTGCAAATTGTATACTTTGTACTTTACACCCTTCACAACCTCATCCTTGTCAATCAAGAAAGTGCAGTTCTTAGTTCCAATGATGACATCTTCTCCTTCCCCTCTTCAAGAGGCGACGTCCTCGAAGCAACCTCCGGAAGATAATATTTCATTGATTTCCTTGATGAACTCATTATTTACCTTGCATAACCTTGATTATTCGTACTTTCAACAATCACTCTTCATAAGATTGTAGGGAAATGAAAAATACATACAAGGATTACCACCGCCATGGAAATACATGTGAAAAGGATATAAGCCCGTGTATAACACAAAAGGGTGACTCTAGGAAAGGTAGACACTTATATTGTTATCTCCCCAACTCTAAGATTTTATCCAAAGATATTGGCATAATACTTAGTGTTTTATGTAATGACCTCATATCTCATGTCCTTCATTCCTTCCTGATGTATGATTTTAAAGTGTTGGTCATAAAATCTTGGTTGTCATAATGATGTCATCATTTGCAGGTTTTACACTTATTTTCACACCAATAGCTAAACAAATAGATGTATGTTGGACATTAATATACTTCCAAACTTGCAACTTATCAAAATGCATTAGTAAATAGCAAGGCATGTGAAAAAGTTACATCATCAAAAGGGTTCTTATTATAATATCACAACTATCAATAATGACATTTGAAGTATTGTCTTCGATAAAAGGAATATCATTAGCATAAATATGTTATCCTTTTTCCTTTGGACAAATATTGATTTAAACTCAAATCAGCATTTTCTACGAGTTATCTAACCCTCAGCATAAAGATGAAGTATAAAATATTTATTTAAAATTAATTAAATCCAAATTATTTATAGAACATGCATTTACCAACACTTCTAAGTAATACCTATGACTTTTTTATCTCTTTTATATAGCAATTTATATACCATAAAATATGTTCAACTCACTTAATATTTTTAATGCATATTAAATTTATATATGCATATTAAATTTACATATACCCCTTTTTCCTTAAAAATATGAACCAATCATTTTCCTTGAATATTCTTCCAATTAATTCATATATCTACTAATTAATTTGATTTTAATATACAAAATAATCATTAAGGATAAGTGTATTGTCAAGACACTTACTTTTCACATGCTTTATTAATTAAAAATATTTATTTTTAAACTCTCTTCACTGTATTTATTTTTATATATTTAATGCACTTTATTATCATGAGTGGCCTAATGGTTAAGAACATGTGTTTACTTACTTTTCACATGCTTTATTAATTAAAAATATTTATTTTTAAACTCTCTTCACTGTATTTATTTTTATATATTTAATGCACTTTATTATCATGAGTGGCCTAATGGTTAAGAACATGTGTTTCCTCCTAAGAGATCACAAGTTCAAATCCAAAGAAGATAGGATATGTATACCTCCATGGACTTTACAGTAAAATCCCTTTGTAGAGAAGGTCTCGAAATTCAACTTTAATTAATTTAAAATAGGTTGGACCATTTTTTTCCTAAATATTTCTAAACTTGATTATTATAATAAACTTAATAATTAAGATTATTATATCGATGGTTCAATGGAGGAAGCCATCGATAGATTAAATATGTAGTTTATACATTCAAACGGGGGGTAAAGCGACATTAAAACACATCCCATAAGCAACATAATTAACATTGAAAAGTGCAATGTGGATTTTGATTTTTTTTTTACTTTCTAATGGAGGCGAAATGTAGTTAGCCTTGGATTTCCACCTGGACAACAGTCAAAAGAGGGATTCAAATCACCAGGACTCACATGGAGTCACTGCCATACAGTTTTCTGGAGTAATGAAGCATGTTTATATAATATGTGTGTTGGCTAAGATCATATAACACAAAGACTTGATTTGTTGACCTAAAAATCAAACCTACAAGGATAAAACACATATTTTATTATAATCTTATCTGTAGTAGTTTTAATGGAAGAAAAAACTATTTTTTTTTTAATATGGAACATGGTGTGCAGGAATTTCTATGACCCTGTGATTTTCTCTTACATTTGAGACATCATAGATTGATCCAACATTAACCTAACATAACATAAAAGAATTTGGCATTCCATTGATCCATGGATCTACATATGTATATACTCGGATCCACGATAAGAATGTTATATATGGTAGTGTTAGAATATAGAAGATTGTGCTCGTTTTACCATTGACGATACCCTCGTCACCCAACCACTGGCCGAAGCCACCCTCCGAGAACCTTGACCTTGACCGAGAAGAGAATATTGGTAGCAATCCAATAGCCAAGATAGGCTAGTGCACCAAGCAAGAATAGAAACTAAGCTGAACAGATGATCCCACCCAGAAGCTAGCGCACCACTTTCCCAGCTCTCCCAGAAACTTGCGCACCAAAATTGCAACTGCCTGCGCAGATTTGGCTCTCTCTGCAACTGCTGAGATGATGAATAATGAGAATTGGCACCCTGTATTTATAGTAAACTGGGCAGGCTAACTAGGGTCGAATTCTCCTTCTGGGTATCAATAAATTCATTTTAGATGTATTTATCCAGCCGACAACTTGTCTAGGGTTTCCTTCAATTCTTTGCTTCCTTCCAAAGGATTCTAGTCTCGTCATAGGTCACATTAGAGGTTCATACCTCCCGAAGCTACCATAATATTAACACTCCCTCCTAGCTAGGGAGGTATGGTCTTGAGCACAACAGACCATTCAACTGGTAGCAATACGAGCACCGTCATTATTATCCAACTGGATAATCTCTTATGACAACTGGTACAATATCAATTGATAGAACACACATGTGTCTATTCAGGTAGTATGCAACTACTCAAACCATGACACATAGTCACAAATAGTGGAACAAATCCACCACAGTAGTTTACATCTACTGTCATATATTCTTCATAACAAACATCTGATAGCAACATGCATAGAAACAATGTTATGATAAAAACTGAATCATCTGAGCCAATATTTCACTCACGTCTATGAGATCTGAAAGAATATCTGCCCTCGATATAGAATATCAACAATGGGCTATCTACCTCATTTTTCTTCAAACAAGGAAGAAGGATTATTTCTGATTTCTGAGCCTGGACCATTTCTCACCCTGGGCCATTCTTCCTACACTAATTTAAAGTGCACCCTGGACAGAATGTATAAACCCTAAGAAATGTTTGGACCATTCCCCACCCTGGGCCATTCCTCCTACACTAATTAAAGTGCACCCTGGAGTGAATGTATAAACCCTAAGGAATGACTGTCCCTGATTGCTGAGCCTGGACTATTCTCCACCCTGGGCCATTCCTCCTACACTTATCAAAGTGCACCCTGGAGAGAATGTATAACCCTAAGGAATAAATGTCTGGACCATTCCCCACCCTGGGCCATTCCTCCGACACTAAACAAAGTGTAACCTGGAAAGAATGAGTCTGCCTTAAGGAATGTTTGTCCTGCATCAACCTCCAAAATGGACCATTCTTCGAAACTGCTCACAACTGTGAACTTCGAAAGAATGATTGCCCAACGAGGCAAACCATTCTACTTGACCACTACTCAGAATGACTGCCAAGAAGAATGATTGTCCTAGACCACTCCCCATGTTAACCACAATGGGAAGTCGTTGTCTATGATACATCAGCAATCAGTCTGCCTCCCATGTTAACTACAATGGGAAGCCATTGTCTGTCAGAAATCTCAATCCACTTTCCGAACAGGAAAGAATCTGGTCCAATCTGGACTAATTTTCAATTACAAAGATAAATAATATTTTCAGTGCTCCCTCCTAACTGGAGAGTTATTTAAACCACAAAAATAAATGTTTTTCAAGAATATTTTTTCGTACCTTCTCCTAGCCTGGAGAGTCTTCCCTTTAAGCTAAGGGAGTTATTTCCACGATCCCCATCTTCTCTCGGAAATATGAAAACTTGATTCTGGATAGAGGTNAGAGAATGTATAACCCTAAGGAATAACTGTCCGAACCATTCCCCACCCTGGGCCATTCCTCCTACACTAATCAAAGTGCACCCTGGAGAGAATGTATAACCCTAAGGAATGTATGTCTTGCATCAACCTCCAAAATGGACCATTCTTCGAAACTGCTCACAACTGTGAACTTCGAAAGAATGACTGCCCGGCGAGGCAAACCATTCTACTTGACCACTACTTAGAGTGACTGCCAAGAGGAATGAATGTCCTAGACCACTCCGCATGTTAACCACAATGGAAGTCATTGTCTATGATACATCAACAATCAATCTATCTCCCATGTTAACTACAATGGGAAGTCACTGTCCATCATAAATCTCAATCCACTTTCCGAATAGGAAAGGATCTGTCCAATCTGGACTATTTTTCAATTATAAGAATAAATAATGTTTTCAATGCTCCCTCCTAACTGGAGAGTTATTCAAATCACAAAAATAAATGTTTTTCAAGAATATTTTTCCGTACCTTCTCCTAGCTTGGAGAATCTTCCCTTTTAGCTAAGGGAGTTATTTCCACGATCCCCATCTTCTCTCATAAATATGCAAACTTGATTCTGGATAGAGGTTTTGTCAAGATATCTATTGTCTACTCATCAGTGGGGATATACTCGAGATTTACCTCTCCTTCTTGGAATTTATCTCCAATAAAGTAGTATTTGATCTCAATGTGCTTCGACCTTTCATGAAACACTGGATGTTCAGATAATCTTATGTAACTCTGATTATCACAATATATTATGGTCGATTCTAGAGTCTGATCAAATAAATCAGAGATCAACTTCCTTAGCCATACTGCTTCTGTGCATGCTTCACAAGCTGCCATATACTCTGCTTCTATTGTATTGAGTGCGACAGACTTTTGTTTCCTGTTGTCCCAAGATATCATAGCGGAGCCCAAGATGAAACACATATTGAAGTACTCTTTCTGTCTTCTGCACTTCCTGCCCAATCAGAGCCTGTGAATCCATGAAGTTGGATATCACTGGATGCGGTATATCTCAATCCATATTTTATTGTCCCATGAATATATCTTAAGACATGATTTGCAGCTATCCAATGCTCTTGTCTAGGTTTCACCTGGAACTGACTTAATGTATTTACAACAAAGCAAATATTTGGTCGAGTATTTACCAAATACATCAATGATCCAATTAGCTATCGATATAGAGATGGATCTATTGGATCAGAATCTGAGACTTTCACTTTTCTTATATCCTCATTCATAGGAGTGTCCATGGACTTACAGTCCATCATTCTAAACTTCTGAAGGATCTTTATTGCGTACTTTCCTTGTCCAAGGAATACTTCACCACGCTTCTACCATACTTCTAGTCCCAAGTAATAATGCAGAGACCTAGATATTTCATATCAAATTCAAAGGCTAATTCCTTCTTGCACTGAATGATTAGAGATTCTTCACCTGTTATGAATAGATCATCAACATATAATAGTATAATCATAGGTGCGTTATCCACGACTTTGTAATAAAGGTTTGGATCTGCATGACTCTTGGAGAAACCAAGTCTTGTTAGATAGTTGTCCATTTTGGCGTACCAAGCCCTTGGAGATTGCTTGAGTCCATATAGAGATTTCTTCAATCTGCAAACGCGATTGTCTCTGGAATGTACCTCGAATCCTTGAGGTTGTTCAATATACACTTCTTCTTCAATAACTTTGTTGAGAAATACTGTCTTTACATCCATCTGGTGTATATTCCATCCCATGGAAGCGGTAAGAGATATGATAGCTCTGATGGAGGTATACCTTGCCACCAGAGCAAAGGTTTCATCATAATCTTCTCCCTCCTTCTAGGAGAACCCTCTGGCCATGAATATTGCTTTATATTTATCCACGCTTTCGTCTGCTGCATGTTTGATCTTGTATACCCATTTTGAGGTTACCACTGATTTTTCTTTAGGTCTGGGTACAATTTCCCATACTTCATTTTTCATAATGGATTGATGTTCTTCCACAATAGATTCTTTCCATTGTCCCTTTTGGACTGCTTCTTCGAATGTAGTAGGTTCTTCATCTAGAAGCTTCGCCATGTATGTTGCATAACTTGAGAATATTTTCAGCCTTTTACTCTTCCTGGATGTTCCTTCTAGAACCTTGATTCTTTATGCGTCTTGTAATGTGGCTTCAAGACAAGTTGGTCATTTCTTGTTCTTTGGTATATTATTTGGATCAATGTTCTCACATGGCTCCATAGGATGATCAGGTTGATCCTTTTCGTTATTTTCGCTTTCTGTGTTTTCTTCATTTGGTTCTTCAATTTCTTCTTCTTCTATAGTTTCTTCAATAGATTTTTTGAAGGCCATCCTTTCATTGAACATTACATCTCTACTTACTTCTATTTTGTGTTGTTCTGGAATATATATTCTATAGGATTTGGATGAATCACTATATCCTACAAATATCCCCTTCTTTCTTGAGGGTTCTAGTTTGTTCCTTTTATCTTTGGGAATATGAGAGTAAACTGGACATCCAAATATTCTTAGATTTTCTATGTTAGGTTTCTTACATGAGAATGCTTCTTCTGGTGTCATGTCCTTCAACATGCGATGAGGACTTCTGTTCTGTACATATATTGTCGTCATTGTTGCTTCTCCCCATAGAAACATGGATAGATCTTGATCGTTCAATAGGGCTTTTACTGTTTCTTCGATAGATCTGTTCTTTCTTTTTGCTACACCATTTTGTTGAGGATTATGAGGAACAATCAGCTCCCCCCTAATCCCCATTGATTTGCAGAATGCAATGAACTCCTTCAAGGTTTATTCTCCTCCATTATCTGTTCTTAATGTCTTGATCTTCTTGTTTGTAAGGTTTTCTATTTCTACCTTGAATTCTTGGAACTTGTTGAATACTTTGTCTTTTGATTTTAGTAGATACAACCACGTCTTTCTTGAATAGTCATCTATGAAGGTTACATAGTATAGAGATCCTCCTAGAGATCTGACTGGCATTGGACCGCAAACATCTGAGTGTATTAGATCTAGGATTTCCTTGGATCTGTTGTTGCTGTTTGGGAATGGTTTCTTGATATTCTTCCCAAGAGAACATCCTTTGCAGATTCCTTCGTGTGTGGATTTCAATTCTGGTATTCCTTCAACCATTTTTCTGAGGAAAGGTAATGCTTGATAATTGATATGAGCATACCTTCTATGCCAAATCTCATTAGGGTTGAATTCGTCATGTACTAGAGCNATCCACGCTTCCATCTGCTGCATGTTTGATCTTGTATACCCATTTTGAGGTTACCACTGATTTTTCTTTAGGTCTGGGTACAATTTCCCATACTTCATTTTTCATAATGGACTATTGTTCTTCTGCCATAGCTTCTTTCCATTTTCCCTTCTGGACTGCTTCTTCGAATGTAGTAGGTTCTTCCTCTAGAAGCTTCGTCATATATGTTGCATAGCTTGAGAATTTTTTTGGTCTTTTACTCTTCCTGGATGTTCCTTCTGGAACCTTGATTCTTTCTGCATCTTGTAATGTGGCTTCAATTTAAGTTGGTCACTTCTTGGTCTTAGGTACGATATTTGAATCATTGTTTTCTCATGGCTCCATAGGATGATCAGGTTGATCCTTTTCGTCATTTTCGTTTTCTGTGTTTTCTTCATTAGGTTCTTCAACCTCTTCTTCTTCGATAATTTCTTCGATGGATTTTATGAAGGCCATCCTTTCATTGAACGTTACATCTCTGCTAACTTCGATCTTGTGTTGTTCTGAGAATGCTTCTTCTGGTGTCATGTCCTTCAATATGCGATGAGGGCTTCTGTTTTGTACATATATTTCCATCATTGTTGCTTCTCCCCATAGAAACATGGATAGACCTTGATCGTTCAATAAGGCTTTTATTGTTTCTTTGATAGATCTGTTCTTTCTTTCTGCTACAACGTTTTGTTGAGGATTATGAGGAACAATCAGCTCCCTCCTAATCCCTGTTGATTTGCAGAATGCAACGAACTCCTTTGAGGTGTATTCTCCTCCATTATCTAATCTTAATGTCTTGATCTTCTTGCTCGTAAGGTTTTCTATTTCTGCCTTGAATTCTTGGAATTTGTTGAATACTTCGTCTTTTGATTTCAGTAGGTACAGCCACGTCTTTCTTGAATATTCATATATGAAGATTACGTAGTAGAGAGATCCTCCTAGAGATTTGACTGGCATTGGACTGCAAACATCAGAGTGTATTAGATCTAGGATTTCCTTGGATCTATTATTGATGCTTGGAAATGGTCTCTTGATATTCTTCCCAAGGGCACATCCCTTGCAAATTCCTTCGTGTGTGGATTTCAATTATGGTATTCCTTCAACCATTTTTCTGAGGAAAGGTAATGCTTGATAATTGATATGAGCGTACCTTCTATGCCAAAGTTCATTAGGGTTGACTTCGTCATGTACTAGAGATTCTTCATTCCGTTCTAGTAGTCTATACAGATTTCCTTCACGACTTCCAATAACCCTAGCGTCTTCTATGCTGGAATTCTTATGCCATGATAACACCTTTCCATCCATGAAGGCTATTCTATTTCCTTTGTCTTCTAAACATGATATTGATACAAGATTCTTTTCTAAACCAGGT